>JANHGC010001125.1:46732-60396 GCA_027560395.1 Boaedon fuliginosus
GGAGAGGAAGAGGACAGGATCAACAGCTTGCAACTTAGATGTGAATAACAAAGAGGGGAAAAAGGGAGGGGCAACAAGAGAGGGGAAGAAGATAATCATGGCTTGCCGTGCTGAGGCTAATCAATCAATCCAGCTGGCCTGAAAGGTCCCATTTCGGCCAGCCTCTAGGTCTCAGTTTGGCTATAGTTCGTTTTAGCCATATAGTTTGATTTAGCCAAACAGTTCTAAAGCAGGTCAGCCAGCTATAGTCCGGGCTCACAGAAAAGTTCATACTGGAGTTCCTGCAGATGGTCTTCTCACGGCTCTCTCCACCAGACCCCTCACCCGGGCAGGTCTTCATTCCCGGTTTCATTCCCAAGGAAGTGGAGAGAATTCTTTAGACTGCAAACCTTGCCAGTCTTAGATTAGATTTATGCCCTGCTTGGTTTGTAAAGGCTTAAGAGGTGATGTGGTTGAATCCATGCAGGAATGTCTATTTCCATGAGGGAAGGAGTGGTTCTTCTATCCTTGAAGGAAATGGTGAGGTATCATTGCTTGATCCAAGAGCCCTGGACAATTTTGTCCAATCTCCAACTTTCCTTTTTTTAGGAAAATTTGTTGAGAAGGTTGTTTGGACTGTGGTTTCAATAGGCTGTAGAGAAGGGTTATCTGGACCTTTTTCAATTGGGTTTCAGACAGGAGCATAATACTATAGCAACATTGCTTGCACTTGTTGATGACTTCTGATAGAGTCAGGCAGTGGTGGTTCTGGTTCTCCTTGACCTTTGAGTGACTTTCAGTAATATTGATCATGGTATCCTACGGAGGCTAGAGAAAAGGGTGTTGTGCTAGTTTTTTTTCTTTCTGGGTGGTTCCAGTTACTGTTGGCAGGAGGAAGAGTTTAAGCATGAGGTTCCTTACTTATGTGGTGTCTCAAGACTCAATACTTTCAACTCTTGTCCTTAAGATCTACATTGGGGTTACTAATTGATACCCAGTTGTACATCTCGACCGCAGGCTGCCCAAGTGATGTAGCCAATATCTTGTGCTAAAGTCTATGAGGATTCAGATGGGGACAAATAGACTCCTGCATCATCAAAGGAAGAATAGGTGACTGTGGGTGTTTGGGCTCTTAATCCTGGAAATTTTCCATCTTTAGTCCTGGATGGTGTAGCACTTCCCATTTAGGACTGGTATGCAATATAGGAATTTTCTGGACACACAACTCATGGACTGTGAATAGTAACAGCAAGCCTCAATATGCACACATGACGTGGCTACTCTCTGCACGGTACTTGTTGCCAGCTTAATTTGTAATGGGGCAAAGAGAGAGATATTTGAATGAAAACTAAGTTGACATTACCTTATTGTCTCCTCTCTTCTGCTTTTCCCCTACACTCAACTTAGGAGGAGCTGCAATTCCAAGCTGTGCTTGAGGAATTGAATAGCCTGGCTCAGAAGCTTGAGAAACAAGGGAAGAGTGAAAGCAGAAGTATTGTGGCGCGACGCAAGTACCTCAATAAAATGTAAGCCCAGGCGGTAGCAGAACGTACTGGTGCAGAGACAATATTAGGACAAGCTAATTAGGGCAAGCTAATATTAGAGTGTAATCTAATCACATTTCTCTTAAGTTTCCATACATGATATCTTTCTGTTAAAATTCAACAATCAAGGCAGCTTATTCAAGGAGACAGGGCTAAACGGTTTACCTGTCCTCCTTCTGTCCTTTCAGGTGGCTTCAGCTCCAGAGGACGTTAAAGGAACATCATGAAACCCTGCAGCAGGCACTAGAAGCAGCTTCTTTCCTCCAGCAAGCAGATATGCTCCTTTTAGTCATCCATGCAAAGGTACTAAGGGATGAGATTACATTCCGGGCAACTGCACTATAAAAATAGATCTGGGTCATTGAATTATCTAGAAGCATGTATTTGGTTCAGCAGGATGCATCACTTTTACCCAAGCCCTCAATTATGTGCAGTTTAATCCAGACTTCAGTTATGCTATATCCAGCAAGCTGATTGTGGCAAGATTGGATAATCAACCTTGTAGCCAAGAAGGAGTACTGCTCCCTTCCCTGAAATATTTCACGGCATATAGTTTATTTTATTTTATTTATTTATTTACATTTATACCCCGCCTCATTTCCCTGATCAAGGGGAACTCAAGGCGGTTAACTAGTTCTAGCTACACTATATTACTTTATAAAGGGTACTGTAATAAGGAATGGTTTGATGCTGTAATTTTGCCTTCCTTAACAGATGTCCTATATTTAACTTATAACAAGGTTGGGTGAAGCTGCTGCACAATTTCTACGTTACAATATGAAGATTTATAATTGATGTTATTCACACAGTTAGATTTAAAAGTCACCCTGAAGCTCAGAAATCTTGGCTTGGAACGTACAAAAATTGAATCTTTAAAAACTTAATTAAAAAAAATAAGGTTATTTGTTTTTATTAAGTAACATTAATAGATATTCTGAGCATGGATTCATATATTTTGAGAAGTTGATACCCCAAAAAGATTAGATTGCTAGCTGTCTTGCTGGGTTTAAAGTCTATTCTATCTGTTACAGTTGAGGCATCTTTATGGAGAAAGAAAACAGAGTGAATCAGAGCCAAGCCCAGACATGGATATCCGGGATATTGCCAGCCAGGTCATGGTAAGTAATGGGATACTTAAGCTGAGAAAACATTATTTTTAGATCACAGAGGACCCATTTAGATCATTAGGCCTAACCTAATGCCTAACTCAGTGCAAGAATCCATGTTGAAGCATTCCCAACCGATTTCTCCTCAGCTTCTGCTTGAACATATCCAGTGAATAAGAACCCACCATCTTCCTTTGTGACCGATTCCATAAAAAAATGACAGACACCAGAAATCCTTCACAGCATTAATAGGGATAGAAGAGATCGCCAACCTCCTGTCGAATGCAGGGATCCTCATGCCGTTCTGGACAAACAGGTGTCCAAACTTTTATTGGAAACCTCCAGTGGCAGAGCACTCACAACTTAAGGAGGAAGGCTGTTCCATTGCTGAGTAGTTTACATAGTCAGTAAATGCCCCTTAGTTCGTATTTGGATTTCCACCAGTTGTTTCTTATATTGCCTCAGGTGCTAAAGAGAATAAATCTATTCCCTTTCTGCGGTGACATCCCTTCATGTATTGGAAAATTGCTATCATGTCTCTCCTTACCTTTTTCTTCTTTAAGCTAAACACCAAGTTCCTTTAAATGCTCTTGATAGAATTTAGTCTATCACTGTTGCTTAGATCTGTCTCTCTGCCCACTTTCTTAGTTTTAACCTATTTTCTCCAATTTGGCCAGTTCCAGATCTGTTAAATTCAATCCCCAAATCCCAACCAAGCTGGGTTCTGATATTGGTCCCGCACTTCAACTCCTGAACTATATCCAGAATCAGTGGTCCATCATACCAGTGGTTATACAGTATTACAAATTTAGGAACCTAACTTTTCAGCAGAAGCCCTAGCTCCTAAAAACAAAACGTCCTTGTTGATATGCATTGGCATCTGAAGAGCTAATCCAAAACATTTCTTTGGAGATGTTATAAGTTAGATGTGCACAATGTGACTCATCAAGCTGTATTTGGCTGATGAAGAGCTCAATAGAGCTTTCTGTAGCCCGTAACTGAAAAACAGAGCTTGGCAGGCACTTGCCTGGCCACAAAGCACATGCCAAGTCTGATGTCTTTGGTTTGGTGGGTCAAGTTGTACGGGCCCAGCCAGTGGCAGATGGCCAGTTACCACTCCCAATTATTCACGTTGTACCTTTTCCATACCTTTAGATGCTAGATGTGACCATGTCACAGCTTATAAGCCTTCACCCCAGTCTGGCAGCACAAGTGTCCCTCAAACACCAAGATATCAAGGAGAGTTGGGCCCGGTTACAGCAACTGTTGAGGTATTTGCTGAATATTTTATCTGTAACTCTTTTCATAGCTTTAGTTAAGTACTTCATTTATGACTCATATAATTTTTGAATTGATAAGAGTTATTTAAAAAAACAACACTAGAGTTGCCATCAGCACATCCTATCTTTTTTGGTGTGACTGACTGAAGAAGGCGTTCAACAAAAGTTCACAAAGACCCGGGAACTATAATGGTCTCTGCTTCAACAGCAAAGCAAAATTAAGAGTTTAGCAATCATTCCAGTTGGTTCAGGCTTTGCACAAGGCACCACCTTTTTTAAGTAAAAGATTTAAGTAAGCAGTTTCTCAACCTGAACAATTTTAAAATGTGTGGACTTCAACTCCCAGAATTCCCTAGCCAGCATGCTGACTGGAGAATTCTAGCAGTTGAAGTCTACACACCTTAAAATTTCTGTGGCTGAGCAACCCTGGACTAAGTGCAGAGAAAGGTTGGAATAAAAGGAGCCCCAAAGAGTTTATGGGTAAAAGGAGAAAGCTTGGTATGTGATCTATAAACTTTAATCCAGCATCAACTTGAATGACTATTCTGGATGGATAGTTTCATATATCTAGAGGACAACTGGTTGGAGAACATGTTTTACGGTCTCTTAAATTCTAAGACTTCTTCTTCCTTAAAAACTAGTCCCTATAAGGTAGTGGTGAATAACTGTAGCTTGGGTGTAGGATCTTACTTACACTGCTGAAGATGTTACCTAGTCTGGTAACAAAACTTTCAGAAACCAAACCACAAGCTCAGGGAATGAACCTCCTCACTATTCTTTATATCTGTTTGTTTTATTTTCAGCCTCCAATATATACTCATTTTATTAATCTTTAAAATTTCCACCTACGAGAGCCTCCTATGAGACTCTATAGTTTTACCCCCAAAAAAAGAATACAATGATTTAAATAGTGCCACCATAATGATCAGAGCTAAGATTGCTCTGAGACAGGGCTAGATTTATTTTGTAGTGATTTCCAGGTTGGCTTTCTGCCTCTCCTTTCCCCATTCTTACTGGAATCATTTTCTTTTGTTTTTCTTTTCTCCATTTTCCTACTTTCCTACATTTTAGGAGTGATAATCTCCCACAATTGGCTTTAACAAAGGAATTTATAGATTCAAGTCCTAATCAGATACTGACTACAACTACAAAGAGTCCAGAAGGAGATCCAGAAGAAAAGCTAGTATGGGAGGTAAGTGTTGCGCTTAGGGCCACATTCTGATTTCTTCATCCATATAAAAAAATTGAACCTAATCAAATTTCCTTTGGCCCACATCTAGTTACATCACAGAAATCATAATTAATACTCTACTAAACCCATGAATCTGTGATGACAGTTGAATCTTTGATATTGATTCCAGATCTTCATTTTGTTGTCTTAAGTCTGTGATTAAGCTACTACTGGTTAAAAAGGTCCTTTTGCCACAACTTTCTATTCAATACATTTGTGGGACAGAGTTAAGATTATTTCTTTCTGAGAATATAGGTGAAAGTATCTGTTTCTCCGTGAATGGCTTTGGGGTGAAACAGTAGAGAACACTATGGTCTGTTATTAAGTGGTAGTCCTTTACTAGTCCTACATAACAAGTGTGGCATTTTGGAATTTTTAGTTAAATTAAATTCTGGCACAATAAGTTTTTGGATAATAAAGAAAGGAAGCAGACTTGAGAATTAAAAATGGGAGGTGTTCAAAAGTTATCTTCTCCCATTCTTGCAACTTGAGTGAGTGCAAGGTAGCGATGCTACAAAATAATCGGCACGAACCTCTGTAAAATGACAGCAGGCTTGGGTTAAAGGCAGTTGCCAGAAAAAGGATTCTATTCTCTTAGGGCCAATGACAATCTATTTAGTAACTCTCTAATCATTGGACATATTTTCCTAGGTGCAAAAGAACACTCCAGAAATCACAGTACAAGGTGTAAGAAGCCACAAGAACAACTCAGATTTCTTAGGAAAAGACGTCATCAACGGTGATGGCAGGAGGTATCGGCATACACAGTGCTTCCCTAGGGAAAGTGATCTGGAAAACGGGAAATGGTGAAAAATGGGGCTGTGGGAATGTTCAGCCAGGGAGTTTGTTTTGATCTGCTTTATTATTTAGCAATAAAGTTTTTTTCATAGCCTGCTGTAATGGAATGTGTGGATGACCTTGAGGAAATAATGGAAGAGATGCTACCTAGGAAACAAACAGAGAAGAGCCCCCAGGGACTTAACTGTCAGAGAAAGAAAGAGGAAGGACCCGCCCTAATGGATCAAACAGTTAAATGTGGTGATGAGAAACTTGTGTTGCAAGATTTATTTAATGTAGCCTTACAATAAAGGAAAATTAGTTTATCTGGTCATGTTTCCTGTCTGGTTCACCCGGGAAAGCTGACTTACCCTGAAAGTCTGAAAGTACAAACTTCCCAATGCCACTTTTAAATGCTTGATCCATTAGGAAGGGTCCTTTCTCAGTTTCTTCCTCTGTATTAAAGTACCTGGGGACTTCTGTTCCTCATGTCTGATTGTCTCCAGGGGCGCATCTCTTCCCCCATTTCCCCAAGGTCATCGACGTTTTCCATTACACCTACTGAAGAATGGTTCCTTGTATATAGAATGGACCAAGGAAATATTTACAGGTCTATTCTGTCAGCTTCATGAAAAAGCTGTATTGTCATGCATTTTAGATCAGACAAGGTGGGCAAATTGCAGGATAGAAGACTTCTGTATAATTCTGTGGAGCTCTATTCCATTCCCCCTGGTTTTCTGTTTTACGCTCTCAAAGTTGATGAATATTGTATGGCCACTGAGAATGTTCCGGAGTTTGGGGCAGTTACTGTAGTTTCTGTTTTGTAATGTTGGAGTCCTCCTAACTCATGGATACCTTCCTCTGTGTATGGATGATACTATGGCAGTCTTATCCCTGTGTTTGCTGATACACAAAATATGAACATGGCACCTAAAAATTTATAGTCCCCATTAAAATGAGTTGCAGTCCAAAGTGCTCGCGAATAAAATGTATACCCGCTCTTTGTCTGGGGGGTTTAATATATCATGGCTGTTTCACATATGTGCACTTGATATGGCAGTAATCAACGGATGAATTGGAATGCATGACCTCAGCCTACTTCTCCATCTCCTGCAGGAGGAGGAAGTTTCTCAGACAGCCAAAGTCTTCAAAAGATCTGCCTCAGCAAGAGGCACACCTTCAGGACATCTGCCAGAATGCTGATGGGGTAATGTCTCTATAGAAGTTTCATAGATTTTCCAAGACCTTTTCATGTTGTAGCCCACATGGATTCCTTTATTGTAGCAATAACGCTTGCTTTCCTTAGGCTGCTGGTTAGCTGCCACTTGGATGGAGAAAAGTCTTGGCATGAGTAGCAGATCTGGTCTACACATGCAGCAGAATGAAGATGAGGTGGTAGAATATCAGGAATATAAATAGGGAAAATCAATTCCTCAAAGCTGCTGCTATTCAAATAAAACAAACAAGGAAGAATGTTCTTTCTAAATTTCTCCTGGCTCCCCTAGATTTTTGCTCTCAAGCTAGTTATCTTCAAGTGGTCCAATCAGCCCTAACATTTTCAGAACTTTGCTGCCTCTTTATCATTTGCCTCTTCAATGAATAAAATCTTGTCAATATCAAAGTAGATGTGATCATTTTTGATTATTATATATCATTTTGCAGAAAAATTTACTCTTAAACAGTTTGCATAGAACTCTGTAGTTTTTAAACAGTGATTAACTCCCACTGCATAGAATAAGAAGCTCAAAGACTATTAGCACCTTGGAGTTGGGTGGCTTTAACAAATCTAATAAATAAAATAAAATACAGAGGAAACTTAGACACTTGATGTTCCTGCATCTGCAGCTTACTTTCTCACATTATCACCTTTTCTTTCCAGAATTCTTTTGGTTAGATAAAAGGGGAAACAACATAAAAAGAAGTTAATGCTCAGCCAATTAATACTAGAGAAAAGCAAATCCTTGTGAATAATAATGTACTCTATTCAGTCTCTGCCTGAAGAGGAAGTCAAAGGGGCAGAGGCACTGCATTCTGAAGATCTTAGGTTAAAACCATTGCATCTCCTCCTTAAAGGAGTAGGAAATGAAAGCTCTTTAGGTGAGACCTTTAAGAGCATTGGTGATATTCTAGAGCAGGGGTGTCAAACTCACTTTCATTGAGAGCCACATCAGAGTTGTGTTTGACCCTGGGGAGGGCAGGGTAGGCATGGCCAGCTCGAAATCACTCATGTCGAAGGTGCCTATGGTGGCCCAAGTGCTCTGGTAGCGAAAACGGGCTCCTGAGCTCCGTTTTCATTGGCAGAGGCACCATGGGCTGGTCCTTCACGGTTTCCAGGGCAGCCCTGCAGGCCAGATCTAAGCACCCTCTGGGCCGGATTCAGCACATGGACCTTGAGTTCGACACTCCTATTCTAGAGAATAAACTAAATGAGTAAGTAATATAACATACAGCATATGGCAGATTTTTATTTTAGTCCATATTAAGAATGTATATATTTTGCACCACTTAGGAAATACAGCAGTTGCTACGTACTGATCACAGGTGGAGTCCAGAAATGGAAGATGCCCTTGAGGAGCTAGGAGAATTATGGACTGAATTAAAAAAAAGGCATCAGGAAAATGGCAAGGCGTTGCAAGAAATTGACACAGTGAGTAGTAGCCATCCCTGGAAGCAATACTGTATTCTTCCTTTCTCCTTTGCAATAGTTCAGCAAGTATTGTGTATGTTTCCTCTGAAATCCTGGAAGTGGAAATGGAAGCAGGGGAATGTAACGTATTAAATTGGGACAAATGCTACCGGGTGGGCTCTGGTGGAATGGGAAACAGTAATTGAGAAAACAAGTCACTTCTAAAACTTGTTCCTTACTTATTGCAAGTTCTAATCCCAAGATAACTTCGATTTTTGTTATCTCTCCAAGCAGTTCATTGGCTCTGAAATTTTTTTACAAGCATCTGGATTTGCTTCTTTTTGCTGGAGGGTTCCTACACAATTTTTCCTACTGTTAGAAAGTTGACCCCAGGGATTTGTATGAACCCTATTCTCCTCCAAAGAAGACTATTCAGATGATATATGGTATATCATAGGCTAGATGTATCTCATGTATGTTATTCCTTTCTGTTCACAGGCTTTGCAGCTGGTTGGGGAGCTAGAAGCAGCTGAGTGTTGGCTAGAAACTGTGGCAGGCTTGCTCTCTGAGCCAAGAGCAACAAAGAACCTTGATGACCTCCAGAGAGATCTGCAAAAAGTTGGCACCTTGAAGAACAAAGCTGGAACATGGGCTGCTAAGATTCATACTCTGCAGGAAGAAATGCAGATGGTGTCCTCCTCGGAACACACAGCAGCTGCAATGATTCAGAGAAAAATGAAACGAGTAAAGGAAAAGTGAGTTCCTAAGGATCAAAATACTGTGGTGTTTTATGTGCGGAAGTAATATAACAGCTGGGCTTTTCAGAAGGTAATACAAAGTGATCACATTTCTTCAGGGGGGCCTTATTTAAAAGACAGCTAAGCAAGAAAAGTTGACTTAAAGAAATAGGACAGTTTAATAAGGTCTTTCTTGAGGCTAGAGGTTTATCTCCTGAGCTAACCTGTTGTTTCTGCTTAATAAAGCAGAGTAAATTTCTCTGTGCCTTATATTGCTAAATAGTTTACATTTTTCTTACCAGGCTGGCCTGTGTGCAGGAAGCTCTCCAGCACCAAGCATCCGATTTACATGATTCCCTGATTTTAATGGAGTTCTTACAGAATGTCCAGATGGATCAGACGCTAAACCAAAAAAGCCAAATAAAGGTGAGAGGCAAAGAAAAGAAGGAGAAATGAATTACAGAATTATGGAATAACGAGAGTTGGAAGAACTTTTGAGGTTTTCTAGTCGAAATCCTTGCTGAAGCAGGAGATCCTATACCATTGCAGACAAATGGCTCTCAAATCTATTCTTAAAAACCTCAAGTGATAGCCTGCACAACTTTTGAAGGCATTCCACTGGTTAATTGTTCTCACTGATAGGAAATTTATTTATTTATTTATTTAGATTTATACCCTGCTTCTCTTCCCTGGTCAAGGGGAATTAGGTTGAACCTCTTTCATCAGCTTCCATCTGTTACTTCTTAACTTTCTCTGAGGTGCTATAGAGAATAGATCAGTCCCCTTCTCCTCTGTGACAGAAATATGGTCTCATCCGGTTTGTCCTGGTTCAGGCGAACCGTTTGTTACACTAGGGCCGCTTAGGGCAGACTGGTTCTGTACGCAATGAGTTGGGCCCATCCACCCGCTCATGCACTATAGGTTACCTTTATTTCCTTTGTTTGAAGCCCAGTTTATTGGCGCATCAGTGTATGTGAAGCAAACCAGTTGTTAAACTGGTAGAAACTCATCCCTGGCCTGGCTGTTTACTGAAATATCTCTTAATGAAGTTCATGTGAAAGAAGCCTTTAGAAATATGGTAGATATCAATCTCCCTTATAGGCTTATTAATAAATTGATGTTAACAACATTGTGGTTAATGCTTTGTGAGCATATCTGGTAAATAAGTCCATTACTTTGCAGTAATCTCCAAATTTAAATCTGCCATAATGTCTCATTTGCCATTGATTGAAGAAACTTTTATTTTAAATGTTTACCAATTACTTTTACCATCTATTATTTGCAAATATTTACAGTCTGTTTTCTTATTTTGTTTAATTAAACAGGTAAATGACATTTACTTTTTAATGTTAAGACACATTTTTTAGAAGATTGTTTAAAATATTGTTTGTTATTGCTTCTGTAGATTATCTGTATTAGCCCTTATTTTAAGATAATGCTTAATATACATGAAGAGCAGGATCCAGTTTTTAAATAATTTTTATATAAAAAATAAAAGAAAATTCAAAGGCTTCTAACTTTCATATATTGCAAAACTATTACGTGTATGGATGTCTTGTTACTGTTAATTTTTATATGCCATTGACATTTAAATCAGTTTATTTACAGTAGCAAAGAAATATGAAGTAGACATATCAACTAATACTGTATATGCAGCTCACATCTCTAATTAATTCTTCCAATTATGGATAAAATCCCAAAGTTGCTTTTTTCAAAAGACAACTGGACTTTCTTGGTTTTCTTGGAAGACATTTTGCTTCTCATCCAAGAAGCTTCTTCAACCATGGCTTGGGTGACTGAGAATCTCTGTAGACATTATGGATAAACTGTTTGTCTGAATATAAAAAGAGAGATGAGATGAGTTTTTCATATCATTTTATAACTGATAGAGAATTGGTACTATTGTATGCTTGTCAGATATTCTGTTGCATGATCATAAAAGCATTCAGTACCCATTTTCTTCAGTTCCCAAATGTTGGAATATAATTCAAAAGAAAATGAGCATCAAGAAAAACAGTAAGCCTTCCAAAACAAAATTAATATGTGGAGCAAATGTTGTCCTAAAGAAAATCAGTATGAAAGACCACATCATAAGAACCAATCCCAGGCTTGTAATTTTTGTAAATAGCATGAAAAATCTTCTGGTACTAAGGAGATTCTCAAACACTTAAAGTTACCAGCCCGAGTGTAGACTTCAAATGAAGTTTTAACTGAATATACAATGATTCTGCTTTTCATGGGAAGGGAAAGCTCATTGAGCAACAATTAGTTATTACTCCAATTACTTGGCTGAAGATATAATCTCCAAACCCTGTCCAAGTTCTTATGAAAGGATTATCTTGCTATTTTCAAATTTGGATTTCCCCATGACATTCATGTAACATGCTCATACAGAATAAAACAGTTGGAATGCTATCGAATGCTAAGTCTTCACATCATTTAATACATTAAAATGGGAAATAAAATCCATACTTACCTAACATCCAAATATGTTAAATATACCAGTTTCTGAATTACCTACAAAGGCAAAAACCCAGAAAGCAAAATTTACCATTTATGACTATAAAGTAAACTGTATGATATAAACTTAAATCTAGAGCATTTTTTTCCTGAGTTTTAAATGGAGCAGGATTTAGGGTGGATAAAACTTATTCTGTGACTTTGAACCTTTTTCATGATATTTGGAGAACAAATGCAAATCATACATATCACTGGATATGTACATTAGTATAATATTGAATTTTTTATTTCTCTGACCACAGTTTGCTGGCAAATTCATTTGGATAATCGGAAACTGCTTTATTTTCTTGCCTTAAGCTTTTTCAGTAGAGCAGTAAGTCTGACTGGAAATTTTGGGAGTTGAAGTCCACCCATCTTAAAGCTGAGAAAGACTTGAGTAGAGAAATATGGATATTATCCTGTCCCTGTATATAAGATTTTACATGAAATTTCACATGAAAATTTCTCTATTTTTTTACACAGTTTACTGTATATTTCAGTTATTATTTCAGTTGTTCTTGAGACGGATTGCTATGTAGATTGATTCATTGGCTAAATAAATAAATATGGATTGATTACCTGGGGACGTGTTACCAGTTTCATCCATATTGAGACTTATCAGGCATATGTAGCCAAATCTATTTCTAGATATCCTGCATATCCAGAGCT
Organism: Boaedon fuliginosus; assembly: GCA_027560395.1. Lineage (NCBI taxonomy): Eukaryota > Metazoa > Chordata > Lepidosauria > Squamata > Lamprophiidae > Boaedon > Boaedon fuliginosus. The sequence goes on from JANHGC010001125.1 coordinate 59,181, forward strand.
AATCATAGCACAGTCATATAAAATGCAATGTTGTATGAATTCACTTCCTGGATTTGAACTCTGACTAAATACATCTTAACAAGTCCCAATAAAGATGGTAACATACGGCCTCACTGCAGTCCATGAAACCAGAAACTTTCCCTGACCTTATCATGACCCTATACAGATAATCCTCAACATATAACAGGTCATTTAGTGACTGTTCGAAATTACAACAGCACTGAAAAGTGTGATTTATGAGATATTCTAGTAGAGAGAAGTTCTCTGAAGATGGGCTCCAGCATAAGTCCAAAAGCTCAGAAAAGTAAATCTCGGCTCCTGGTGACTGACTCAGATTCAATCTTAATTTATGACCATTTTTCACACTTAACAACTGTTGCAGGATCCCCATGCCCACATGATCAAAATTTGGATGCTTGGCAACTGGTTCATATCTATGATGATTGCAGTGGTCTTGTGATCTTCTGGCAAGCAAACTCAATGGGGAAGCTAGATTCACTTAACAACTGTGTTATTAACAACTGCAGTGATCCACTTAATAACTCTGACAAGAAAGGTCATAAAATGGGTCAAAATTTATTTTAACAACTGTTTCGCTTAGTGACAAATGTTGGATTCGATTGTGGTCATGTCAAGGTCTACCTGTATAAGCTCTTTGCGTTCAAGTATTGCCTATCTCTAATTAAAAGTCCATTGATAAATCAGACATTTCACAATTGAAGTCTCAATAAAGGCTACTTTATTAACATCCTTCCCCCCCTATATTTAGCAATGGTAAAACTGTTTGCGTTTTTTCGATGCCACTGTGCTTCCAGATACTTAACCTGGTTTGTAGTATTTTATTAGCTTTTTCTAAGTTGTTATAGCAGCTTTAGAAATTATTTGACTAAGTGGGAAATCATGTTTCCTCTTATATCCATTTTATCTGTAGTTGTATTAAAAGATGTTTAGAATTTATCCATTGTGTCTTGTATTCCTCTAAAACAGGGGTGTCAAACTCAAGGGCTGCAGACCGATCCAGCCCTCAGGGTGCTTAGATCTGGCCCATGGGGCCACCCTGGAAACAGCAACAGCCCGCAATGCCTCTACCAGTGAAAATGGAGCTTGAGCAGCCCTGCCAAGCTCAGTTTTCAGCTGTGATTTTATTTATTTATTGTATTTATACCCCGCCTCTCTTCACCCCAGAAGGGGAACTCGAGGCGGCTAACAACATGGT
>JANHGC010001125.1:82346-104553 GCA_027560395.1 Boaedon fuliginosus
GTGTTTTAAGGTATAAAGGATTCTCTTCCAAACTTGTAGTTTTTACATTTTCACACCTATGCCTGAATGCAACAGTAGCCCAGTATCTGTTTAAGCATTATATAATGGAATTGAACAAAAGATAGAGATATTATGAAGGAAGTAATGAATAAGGAGAAAAATAGTGATGTTTTATAATTATGCTTAAGAAATAAGTGTTGCTAGATAGATAAATTAAGTTTATAGGGATAGCTAGAACGAAGAGGAAAAATGAACAATAGTATTATTGAAAATTAGGTATATGATTAAATAAGGTTATGTTGATAGAGGATTTTTAAATTATGGTTGGAGGTTGTTTTTCTTTTGGTTTTTTTAAAAAATGGTATAGATAGAAGAAAGGGGGAAATTGAACAATTTAAATATTTGATATTTTAATTTGATAATGAGTAAGAGATAGTAATAATTAATAAGTAAATGAATTAATTTATGTAACTGTTTTAAGACTGGTAAAACTGCATTTTTAATATTATATGATGGTTGCTAGACAGGGAATTGAAATTAGGGATATTATATACTATGATGAAGAGAAGAGGAACAATGTATAAAATTGGAAGTTAAGGATTGATTGGATGTTTGGAAATATGCCCATGTCAACTCTGTTGTGGCAAGAAATGCTATGTAAACAAAAGAAAAAATAATAAAAACTTGATTGGAAAAAAAAAGAAGAAATATCCAGATCTCAAAAGAAGAAGGAAGTAGTACCATATTTGTTGACATTTCCTGATTGGGTACAGTCTGTGATGGCTGAGAATTTTGGGGATAATAGTCCTCAAGGTATTAGTGAGAGCCTCAGAGCTACGGAAGACTCCATCCAATAAAGGAGAATATTTGTAGCTCTCTGAGCTTGGCTGTTTTCTGGTAGACCTTTTATTACCCAAACTAGGTAGCATCATTAGTGCAGTAGGAAAGGCTGTTGTTTCCTCCATCTGATCCTAGCCAGCTTCTTCTCCCTCTTTAAGCATCCTCACCCCATCCTTACTGGAACCCGGTCCTTATTATAATGAGAGGAAGAGCTGCTGGCTCTCTTCACTGTGCTCTTTGGGCATTTGTTCTGAGCCAACATTTTACTACATTGCCATCTCCCTCAATGTTGTGCTACTGGAGCAGCCAAGACAATTTTCTTCCAACTTGGCTTCAGAGCAGCTGGAATCTACACAACTTTCATTTTGTCATTACAGAACTCCACAAGGGTTGAGGACAGGCTATTGGGGACATTTCTCATTCAATCAATGAAGTCTTTGCTGGCTTAATTCCTGCCATCTGGACAAGCATTATCTAGTTTCTAGTAGATTTCACAGGCGATCTTATCAGCCAAGCCGATTTTTCTAATCAGTTTCACTACCTCTGAAAATAAAACCACTCAGCTTGATTTTATCTTGATTATATCAGTGGTTCACATACACAAGCTTTGCTTCACCCTGCCTTCCAGCCTCTGTGATCAAACAAGACACTACATGTTCCCCACACACATATAACAGCCCTGCAGTCAACTTGTTGGAAAAGATGCTTGACTTTAATGGGTGGGGCAGTGAAAGGTGATTTTTTTGCACTCTTCTCTCAATCAGTTTGGAAGGACCACTGATTGGTCCAACCTCTACTTCATCTACCAAAGTTAGTCAAGAAGAGATCACATGTCCAAAATGCTTTAGAAGGGGAGTTGAAACAGTACCCCATGCAAGAGTCCTATGCTTTGTAACTGCTAGTAAAGACGTGAATACAGTATATATAATTTTCATAATTCATGGCCTGGAGATGAGGCACAGGGACTAAAATGGGAGTTACCAGGCGATTCCATTGATATTATAAAAAATAATAAAGGCATATACCTCTCTCTCTCTCTTTCAGCTACATATCAGAAGATCACACCTTTATCAAAGTCTAAAGAACCCAACAACTACTCTGTTACTCTGTACATTGGTGAGCAGGCTCCAACCACTCCTCCACGGCCCCGCTGCCACTCCTTCATAGCCACTGCAGGTGGAGCCCGAGAAATGGTAGGTGAGCAAAACCAAAGTGCTTCACCTAGCCAGAAGAACAAATCCGTCTTCAGGAAATTCTTTGGGAAGAAAGACTGAATTTTCAAGAAATGGGGACTTTAGTACTAAACGCTGGCAGTGAACTGTCCTTTGCTGGATGGGTTGAGGGTCCTGACTGGTCCAAGAGGTTCTGCTGCTCTGCACCAGCCCTTGTCATTAGCTCTCTCCCAAGAAGGCAGAAATTGAAGAAGAGGGGATAGGCTTTGCTCAGTGAAATACTCAGCTCTCTATTCATCCCAAAAGAAATCAGCTGATGGAGTGGAAGGACAGGCAGCGAAACAACAAGTACCTTCATTCATTTTGAGGCAGAATGCTATGTCATTTCAATTATTATGGGCTCTTTCTCTGCAGTAGCAATATACTGCCTTTCTTTGACACAGATACAATCAGGTAGTACATTCCAAGAGACAAATGTTATTAATGCTATATGTGTATTCAGTCTGGATGGCGGAAGAAATTACGTTCCTTCAGGTCTTTCCTAACAAATCTGTGCATAATACACGATGGGATCAAAAAGCAAAGCAGTTCTTAGATGCAATTATCCAAGCCATGGAATTTATCCAGGCTGAAGGCTGCCCAGCTTTTTCACCTGACTGCTACTTTTGTGCCTTTAATCAGTCTGTAGACATTAGCCAGTAATAATTATGTGCTTCATGCAGAGAGAAGATTCATCTTTTCTTTTCTGTTTTATTGTTCTTCTTTATAAATTAAGCTGCTGTAAATACAGACACTCCAAAATAGGTCACAGCAGGTTTTTTTCTGGTCAGTTGGCAACATTGAATGAGGCCCAAACAATACAATGGAAGCCTGATCTTTTACAGGAAAAACAACAACAAAGCACTTACAACATCAATTTAGAATCAGCATATATGTGAATGACAGTTATTTTGAGGTTGATAAAAACCTCTGCAAGATTTTTTTTTTCAGATACTGAAGAGAGGCATTTGTCTTTTACTGTTCAGTGTGGAGTATAATGCCAAGAAGTTCCTTGTCACTTAGTTTTCCTTCCTTCAGCAACTTCTAAGGCTGGTTTAATAGTCAATTGCATCTCCTGGAGAAATATTAATACCATATTAAAACACCAGTTAGCTTGTGTGCCTTCATTCAAAATGCATTAGCGTTAACTGAGTTAAGCTTTAACAGCCTGGCAGCTACTGTACTTAAGCTACCCAAACACATGCTGCACTCCATTTAAAAGAATGAAAACATAAGTATTGGCCTTCCAAATAAAACAGGAAAGTTACGGACAGATTTCCAGATGTATTTTGTAGTCCATCTCGAGACCAAAATGGTATTCTGTGCAAAAACCTGAAATACAGCCCTTGCTAAAATCCAAGAGCAAGTAATAGCTCAGAATCTACTGGTTCCAAAATGTAAATTTGCTCAGATAACTGCAGAGATTTTAATTTGAAAATGGGAGCTCAGTGAGGACTTAACCTTTTTTCACACCTACTGATTCTTTTAAGTAAATGCCTTTCACTGAGGTATTTTTTTTTTCAGTTGGAGAAGCCTGGCTTGGAAGAACCTTTAAAATAACAGCAAATGTAACATATGCCGTATCACCCTCTTGCTGTAGGGAGGAAGAAAATAATGAGCAAGAAGGTGTCATATTTGTGGGGCTGCTCTAGGATATCTGGGTCTCAAATGCAGAAAGGGCTAATTAGCCCTCTGATAACCTTCATATCCATATTTGGGTGACACGATTGAGTTAACTGAGCCCCAAAGGGCCTCAGCGATTTCAGGATAAACTAATTCCTCTGGGTTAATTTCTGGAATTAGTTGCTTGGTTAGGTGTGCACAACAGGCTGTTATTGGACCAGTGGGTCTGCAAATCCAGACAGCTGGGTTTCTACAGGAAACCATAGGTATGATTTTCCCCATATGCACATTTGAAAGGTTTATGAGGTAAACTGCAAACCTGAAACTGCTGGTTTCACATTCTGGTTCCAGATAATCGGAAATTCGAGCCATTCTGTTGCATGGTTTTGCTAAACTTTAAGTAAACATGGGACATATGCAGGAGAGGAATAAGATGGGAAGCCCACCTTCATTGGCAGTACAGGCTGGCTCAACATGAATTGCTACTTCTTGTCTCTCAAGAAAAGGAAAACAGAATTGTTGTCGCATTTGGTTAAATCTATTTCTGTGGGTGAGAAAAAAATGTTGTTTCAAACAGAAAATCTGCTTATTATATCCCATGATCCAAAAATTTGTAACTGCCTCGCCAAGACTGCACTTCAAAGAATAGGGGACTTGAATTGGGGATGATAGATTCCATTTCTGTTTCTGGCACAACCTAACACATTTTCAAATGAAAACAGTGAGTACCGGACTCCCAGAAAAATGGCCACACATAACCATCCAGTAATCCATACAGGTAGTCCTTGACTTACAACAGTTCATGTAGTGACTGTTCAAAGTTACAAAGGCACTGAAAAAACGACTTAGGGCCGTTTTTCACAGTTACAACCATTGCAGAATCCCCATGGTCACGTGAACCAGACGCTTGGCAACTGGTTCATATTTATGACTGTTGCATTGTCCCTGGGGTCAGGTGATCACCTTTTGTGACTTTCTGACAAGCAAAGTCAATGGGGAAGCCGGATTCACTTAACAGCCATGTTTCCTAATTTAACAACTACCATGATTCACTTAACAAATGTGATAAAGTGGTAAAATGGGGCAAAAATTTCTTAACAAAGTCTCATTTAGCAACAGAATATTTGGCCTCAATTGTGGCTGTAAGTCAAGGACTCCCTGTATTTCAATTGTGAAACTCTGGTTCAATCTAAAAGCTAAAACGGTCCAGTCCCACAGTTTGTTTGCTAACAGGAATTTATAAACAAGAAATTGCAACCCCAAATAGATCTCTGTTTCACAAGGACAGTTAATTGTGCTTGGTTATCCACAACCTGCTCAGTTGTTAAGCCACACTTTTCACCTGTGGATTTTATTTTGCCACTAACCAAAATAAACATCATCGCTTCTGGACAAGGTATAATTCTAACACTTGTGCTCATGCACTCATTGTACTTTCGCCTTTTTAGTGAAAAGTGTTTAAAAAAGAGTAAATATCCCTATTGTTGGAATAAATAAAGAACAATCATAAAGAAGATCTTGAATCCTAATAATTCTGAGGCCTCCTCCTTTCACACTTCACACAGAACAGCTATCCCAGAATTACAATAGAACTGAGGTAACTGAGCTCAGAATTTACCACAGCTACACACACACACAGAGAGAGAGAGAGAGAGAGAGAGTACATACCGAACTGGGTAACATCATGTACTAAATGGTTAGGTTATGACTCTGTTGGGTGAACTCAACCGCTGTGGTTTGTTTACTAAACCCATGGCTAAATCAACTGATAAATTAATGCTGCCAGTGAGTCCATTTTTTTTAGAACACTGAAACAAGCATGTCAAGCAAAGTAAATTGTTAAGATTGATGAATTAAGGCAGATAAAACAACGCATGAAGATTAAATACAAAAGGCTTAGATACATAAGCCTTGAGCAACCAGGCCAGCTTCATTTACTTATGCTGGCAGTGACATCTTGTTCAGCTGTTCTCCCAAGATGAAAAGGCTTGAAATGATGTCGGAGGCATACTGCATAGATACTAAAATTGGTCCTGGAAATAGGATTCCTGGAGAACTGGATGCAGCTCAGTCTGTAAGGCTGGCATTTAAGCAGGTAAGGGATTTTAATTTGGCTTTTTTTTGCCAAAAGATTTGAATTCTTCCTAGTATTATTTATTTATTTATTTATTTTATTTATTAAATTTATACCCCGCCTCTCTTCACCCGATAGGGGAACTTTATTAAATAAAGAAAAAACTGCTCAGTCACTAAATTCCTGTCTACAAGCTGCTCTTTAGCCTGTAAAGACGCAATACAGATTGTTGGCAAAAATATCAACCTGGTTCAGATCGAAGCTGGGAGAAAGACACTGGAAACATGGAGGCCGATTGGAAAGAAAGATTCCGTTTGTTGATGAAGCAAAACCACAACCACATGTGATTTTGGGACAGCTGACAAAATGGAGTTGAGAGTGGGGGGATTTATACCTTCTTTGGGTTTTGTATTTGAGCTTCCTATTCCTGTGCAAGAACATGTCCTTTAATATTCTATTGGTGGTTGTTGGATTCCTATGGGGTCATGTAGGGGTCATGGATGGCTGTATAGGCAAAAGAGGAAATGCAAATCCTAGGTTTTTTTGTTTTAGCTAATCTGGTCAGCCTCTGGGTTATTGTTTATCTGAGCTCCCAGATGAATTTTGGACTGCTTTGGGATGGTGCAATGAAGAGACTTGTGTTCTGAAAGGGTGTTGGGCAATTCCTGTTGTGCCTGATGACTTTCCTCCTGCGTTGGATCTTTGGTGAGGGGCTACTTCTAATCCTGCCTTTCTTTTAAAATATCCTGTCTTGAGTGGATTACAAAGTCTGCATTTCTAAAAGTTGGCTGCCTCAGTTTCTGCTTGGGCCAGGGAAATGGGAGCTGGTTCCTGAACAGGCCCGCCCAATCTTTCTATTGAGTCTTTCTCCTGGCTCTAAAAAAACATGTTTCTCCATTTCTTATTTAGGGAAATATAATATTCTGCCTTTTTTAATAATCCTCAAAATATTTCATTCTTCTAGTGTGCAGACTTCCCACAAGGTTCTTGTATGCACAAAACATGAATTCAATAGAATAACAGTGCTAGGATGGCTGAGAAAAACATTCTGGTGCCTAGATTTTTGCTATATATAGCTCATTGCCATCTGCTTCAGTATGCAAATGAGCCTATAAATTCTAGCACTTCGACATGTACAGACTGCATATGCTTGTATGTTATTTAAATTAGTACAAACTAAATTAGTACAGCAACCCAGACCACCAAAAAAGGAAAGATTGCCTATCCAACACTTTCCATGGAGACCCATGCAATTTTTTATTTTTTTATTTTTATTTTTTTATTTTGTCACACATGTACACAATAACAGATAAAGTATAAATAGAAACATGAACAAAAAGTATATACAAGTAAATGGAGACAGTAAGAGACAGTAGGCACGCTGGTCCAATTATGAATGCCCGCTTTACGGGCCTCTTAGGAATGGTGTGATGTCCACAGTGGACAGTTTGAGGTTGAAGCTGTGAGGGTTGGAGGCTGAAACAACTGAGTCAGGTAGAGTATTGCAGACATTAACTATTCTGTTGCTGAGGTTGTATTTTTGCCAGTCGAATTTGGAACAGTTTGCCTTGAATTTATGTTGATTGTTTGCCCGTGTATTATTGTGGTTGAAGCTGAAGAAATCTTTTGACACGTAGGACATTGTAGCAGATAATTTTGTGGACTATGCTTACATCAGACCGCAGGCAGCACAGTTCAAGACTGTCTAAGCCCAGTATTTCTAGCCTGGTGGTGTAAGGGATTCTATTGTGGGTTGAGGGGAAAAAAGTACCTGACCACTCAACCCATTACAATACAACTAACACAAGGTATGAAAAGGATAGCACTGCCATACATCAAAAACATCTCAGAAACAAACAACAGACTTACAACCACATCTCATTACCAAGGCATACAAGGCTAATGCCCTCCAAAACCTTAAATCTTAAGGTTTAAATAAATAAAACACACAATAGTCCAAGAAGAAAAAAGAGTCACCTGCAGCATAAGAATTGTAACAGTTACTGTGTGGGAAAGACAGGCAGAAAACTAACTAGCACATCCATGAATATCAGGTAGAAGTCAGAAGACACCATGAACATGCCTGAATCTCACAACACATGGACAGACTCAACCAGAGTTTCAACTGAGACATGGTGAGTATTGTAGACCAAACTAAATGCAAAAATGCTAAGGAATTCTTGGTATTCAGACAAATCAGCCAACAATATAAAGTTAAATCACATACACCATTCAAAAGAGACAATAAAAAAACTAAGAAGGAAACAAAAGACTAGAATACTTCCTTTCCAGCAACCAATACCTAGAGGAGCAAGGATTAAACCAGACAAATAATCGAGCACACATCGCCATCAATACTGGCAGAACAAGCTACTGAATATAAACAGAGAACAAACCCCACTCTCACTAGCATTGATGGTATTACCTACTTGGGTAATGAAATGTCTGTAAGTAACAACCAAGCTCAGAGAGCACCAAGGAGTCTAAAGTTCAACCCTGAGCTACATATATTCTCTTCTATTGAGTCTGCTTTCAAAACTGGCTCTCTTTCCCCTGAAATACCAAGAACCAAACTAGATTCTATCAGCAAATGTAAACTCCTGTTTGGACAGCCTTTCATATACTGTAGGTATAGGTATGAAAAAAAAAACACATGTATGCTTGGGTGTGTGAACACAGCCATTGTATTTATGGCTTAGGCCAGGGGTGTCAAACTGGAGGCTCGCAGATCGGATGCATCATATGCGGGCCATGCCCACCGCATCTTGGTGAAGGAAAAAACATTGTGAAATGTCACATGACGGCAATGTGATGCCGCCCGTTTGACCCCTGTGGCTTAGGCTTTAGCTTTCAAAAGCTGCTCTGGAGAAGATAACTGAAAGCAGACAAAGAGCCGCAATTCTTTTAACTTTTCTTTCGTTCTTTATTTCCCTCCTCCAAATCAAGCTTCTTGGGCAGAATGAAAAAAATTCAAATGTAGATTTATGAGTTCAGCATTTCAAACAATACAATTCCATTACACTGTAGCTATAAATGCCGGCATGACAAATTCCACAGGCATTGTTATGTCTTTGGAAAAATGTTGCAGCTACATATTTAAATGGAGCATGACTTTGATTCTCAAAACTATGCTGCAGGCTTAACTGGTTCTTCCATGATTCTAGATTTCAAAAGAAAACACATCTATAGGTAATTCTCTAAACCATTTGTTTGGTGACTTTCTGAAGTTACAACAAGGCTGAGAAATTGACTTATAACTGATCCTTGCACTTGTGACCATCGTAGCATCCCCCTCGTCATGCAATTAAAATTCGGGAACTTGCCAACTGGCATTATTTATAATGGTGGCAGCATTTTGGGGTAACATGATCATGCATTTCAGGGCACTTCCAACATGCTAAGTCAGTGGGGAAACTGCATTTACTTAACTGCGGTGATACATTTAATGTGACAAAATAATTTGTATAATCAGGCACAATTGTTTAACAACGCTCATTTAACAACAGATGTTCCGGTTCCAATTATGGTTGTAAATTGAGGACTACCTCCTGCAAGCATCTATAGTAAAAATATGACTGCTAGCAAAGAAGAAACAAAATTTCAGATTCCAAGAAACTACAGCCAGGCACAAAAATTGCAGGATTCATCATTTTTGTGGAAGATTGTTGCTCCTTTTTTTGTTTCTTTTTGCCTGAGTACAAAGTTCATGAAAGAACTCTGGGGGTTACTATAGTTTAGTAATCAATGTGCCTGAACTTCGTTCAGTTCCTGGTATTCAGGTCCAGAAAATTCCCAACTGAAATGTTCAAGCAAATTCAACATTGACAATTCTGGTTCAATGAACCAAAAATTTGATTCAGACTGTGGTTTTGTTATTTCTTTTTTAGTTGTATTCCTACCTTGTGCTGCCTAAAAAATATATGCTACATATAAATAAGGCCCACTTAGAAAAAAAATTAGGCTCCAACACAAAAACCAAGTTTGCCACCATAGTGGTTGATTTTGGAAACAGAGGCACTGAAAGGAGGCTTTCTTCACGCACAGAGCATCTCTATATAGCCATGAGAGAAAAATCTGTGAACTCTTTAAATTCTCCACAATTTTATGTTAAATATACTGTAGTTAAGGCACCAGGCTAGAACACAGGAGACTTGTGAATTTTAATCCTGTCTTGGGCACAAAACCAGCTAAATGACCTTGGGCCAGTCATTCCCTCTAAGCCCTAAGAAGAAGGCAATAATAAACCACTTCTGAAATCTTGCCAAGAAAACTGTTGGGACTCGTCAGGCAATCAGCAGGAATCAACACTGGATCATATATAGACATCAATTTTAGTACTCAGAATTGGAAGATCAGTGCTTTATCTAAGTTGTTACCGTAATAGATAAAAAGATTCTGGATAAGCAGCAGCCAACAATATATTGTATCATGTGTTTATTGAATTTCCTTTTCACTGTTAACATTCATGTGTTGGAAAAATTACATGAAGCTCCTAGGATAATTGGCTTTTTTAAGTTGAATTACAGGTATTTATAATCAATGAGATGTTAATCACATGTAGATTTGAGGGACTCTCCCCTATTTAAAAAAATGTTAGTTGCCATCATTTGATTCTGCTCTTCATAACAGTTCAGGAGGGAGAAAAGAAGCTCAGAAAAACAGCAGGGGATCTGCATACCACTCTTGTACTGTTAATGTTCGTGTTTATGAATCCCTTATAATAAATATACTGAACAAGTGTGGCATGCAAGGAAGACAAAAAGAAAGAAACCACAGCCTTTCACAAAGCACATTGCTGTTTCTCTGGTTTGACAAAGACCACTTGGATGGTCCAGCAGAATGATGTCCTCTGGACTGATGAAACTAAAGTGGAAGTTTCTGGCTTTAATGAGGAATGTTCTGTTTGGAGAAAATATTGTAGTAAGGTCTGAAATTCATCCAAAAATATCAATGCACTGAAGCAGTTCAGTAAAGATGAATGGGCCAAATACCCCCAAACAAAGGTTCACAGTTGATTAAAAGGTACAGAAAACATTTGGTTGAAGTCACTATTGCTAAAAGATACGCCGCCAGTTACAAATGAAGTTTCACATAACCCCTTTTTCAATAAAGACAGTGGGTGTTGGCTTGATAGCACTACACGTTTTGTGTGTTAATTTGCTACCATCTACTTATTACTTGGATTTAGACAAAGTGCAGCTCACACTGTAGGTCTCCCTATACAAGAATTATAGTGGTGAGATAAAGTTCATGAACTTTCAAAGAGTGAACAAACTTTATCTCAATATGAGAAGGATACAGAAGATAAATATAGGACCACTTCTCCCTTCCCCTGAAAACCTGAAGAGCTGCTGCCGAATGGAGTAGTCAAGCCGAAACTCCAAGCCTTTCAAGTTGTTTGATTAGGGATAAGATATTATCCTAAGATAATCTACCTTCTTTGCCAAAGTGAGTTTGTGCTAGAATTCAGCCCTGGCATCTTTCAGTATCAACTGTGTGGACTGGAATATTTAATATAATCAATACATTATGCAAACTGCTTTTCCTTACCAGGATCTGTTTCCACATAGCAGGAATTAAGGAAAAAGTCTTCCAAAACATAAGGCATCTGTCCAGGCACGTTGTACATTCAATGAATATCATTCAATGAATATCATTCAAAGCTCTTGGCTCAAGTTCCTTTTTTTGCCTGCCACTTGTGTTAAAAACTCATGTCCAAAAAATGTTTGCTCACTACAGACACAAATTATAGTATCTTTGTAACATCAGCAGGTATATTCACACCCATCAAATACCCTAAGGCATTTAGCAGGAAAAGTGTGAGACAGCCAAAATAAGTGGATGTAATCAACTATTGTGTGAAACTGATTGGTAGGCAGAAAACATTCTGGTGGGCAAAAAAGGAACAAGAACCAAGCTCTAACCTCCAGAATCAAGTCCCTTTTAATCAGGAAGCCTGTTATTTTCTGTTCCTAAAAACTGAGAAGGCAATGATCCTAAGCAAGTTATTTTTACCCAGACAGAAACTAAAAAGCAAGAGGGGAAGTTGACCTCTTTGATCAGAGTTTGCTGCTAGCTTTTCTCTAGTTTATTATCTTAGTCTGAGCCAGAAGCTGCCTCAGAACAGTGTTGACAGATCTTCTCCAGAATGATCATTCCCTGATCTGGCCCTCTCAGGTTTTCCAATGGTGCACCATCACAATTGTATTTGAGCAGATCTACCTTGCTGCTAACAGTTATTTTTTCTTCCCCAGCATTATAAACTTCTCAAGAGAACTAAGCCTTAAATATGTTCAAGATATGTGAGGCTGGTCCTTTGTACATCACAAGAGAACTCTTCTAGGTTGACTTGTCCAATCCATTTGCTTGTTTTCTTAACTATCCATAGTATTCTCGTGGATACTTTTCCAACCTCAATGTTCAAAAAATATTAATCTGCCTCTTTAAACAACTTTTGCTTTAATAAAGCGGTGCAGGGGAAACCTGAGTTTTGTTTAGGGACAGCTTAGTGTTTCACCTACAGGTAGCATTTGGCATAAAGAATGTTTTATATGCTCTGGATCCAGCCCCTTGGGGACAATTTCTAAAATATTGATTGGACTCAAATATCTATACGGAACACAGTGTTATGGGGGGGAAACCCTTTAATTTATTGGCTAATTTATTAGAAAGCTCATGGCGCCAAGTTAATTTTTAACCTGCTTGCTTGTTATATTGCAGATGGTGTCAGCATATTCAATTCGGGTGCCCAAATGACAAGTAAAAATTACTATCTTCTGCCGCTCTAAGGATTAACATGCTAATTTATGACAGACTTAAATGTTTATTTAAAGTGCAGCTATAAGCAACAAGCCATTGTGGGCACTGTAGTCCAAAATACGTGCAGAGTCTTAAAATGCTCACTCCTGGTTTCAAATGCACAGGAAGCGGGGGGCTGGGTGGAAAGGCAATCTGCACGTGCTCAGGAACCCACCCACCTACCCCGCCCTCAAGTCAGTGTCCTGGCGCGGATTCCTGCCTCTGAAGATGGTTCGGGGAGCGCCGAGCGCCAGCCTCCTGAGAGCACTAGGACCTGGTGATCGCCCTCAGCCGCTACAAATCCCTAGCGGGCAAGCCGGGAGTCTTTTTTGGGGGACCTGGAAGAGAGCGGTGAAGGGAAAGGAAAGCGAGCAGCGAGGCTTTGAGCGGAGAAAACGCCGGGGCTCAGCGTTGGACATCCGACAGAAGACCTGGAGCCGCATGTAAGGAAGTGGACAACTCGGCCGCTTCCGTGTTTCTTTCTTCGGGGGGAGCTCTGGGGTCCTTTTAAATCCTTAGATCCTTCCGCCGCCCCCCACCCCCAGATGGGCTCGATCGGTTCTGATTGCAGGGGTGGCGGGCCCGTTTTCGCTGACTGGCAGCGGCTCTCATTTGCCCGTGACGAGGGCCCGTTTCAAGGTGGAGCTTAGTCCTGGGTTATTTGCCTTCCTGCTAGCATTTGCACTTGGCACCCGTTGTGACCCCCCTCTGGAAAGTCATCTGCCGCGAGAGCCGGGCCCAAGTGGGCTGCACGTGCTTTGGCATAAGCGCCTGGAGGCGGGGCGGCTGACTGAAGGAGCGTGCAAATTGGCGCCCTCTCGCTGCGCGCCTGCATAGTTGGGTAGTCTTGGTTTATTTGTATTTGGGGAAATTTAACTGTGGTCTGTTCAAATATACAGGCAGTTCTCGATTTCCAACGGTTCGTTTAGTGACTGAAGTTACAAAGTTTAGGGGGGAAATGACTTATGACCGTTTTTCACACTCACAACTGTAAGAGGTTAGCACCCACCCCGCTCCTAGAAAAATGAAATATTCTAGGGAATATTAAAAAGATAGAATCCAGACTCTCCCTGGATGAGAAAAGGATTCCTGCAGTTCCCTGCCCCTCTGCAGCTCCAGGGTGATGGGATTAACCCATGACCCTCAGGACATGATAGGATTAGCCCTGACTGAGATCCAAATAAGGACAAAGCCATTATGCCCAAAACCCCTTCATTGTATCACCCACCAAGTTTCAACCAAACTTGGCACACAAAGAACCTACAATGCTAGCTATGATCTCTGACAGCAGCCAACCAGGATACATTTCTTCCCACAGATAGAGGGGGCAGGTTCAAAGCACAACAGAGGGTATAAAACCAAGGGACTCAGCATCTCTGCCCTTTTCATCTAGGAGCTCCAAGGCATGTAATCCTGTCCACCATTAAACCATCTTTTCAAACAGCCTCCATGTTTCCAGAGTGTTTTTCCCCACTTGGAACTGAACCCAGAAGGATATTTCTTCCAACACAACCGTTGCAGCATTCCCCATGGTGACACTATTAAAATGCAGATGTTTGGTAACTGGTTCATATTTATGACAGCTGCAGTGCCCTGGGGTCATTTTGCAGCTTTCTGACAAGCAGTCAATGGGGAAGCCAAATTCACTTTATCTTGTTACTAACTGTAACAACTGCAGCAATTCACTTAACAACTGTGGCAAGAAAGGTTGTAAAATGGGGCAAAACTCGCTTAACAAATGTCTCACTTATCAACAGAAATATTGGGCTCAATTGAGGTCCTAAATCGAGGACTACCTGTATTGGGATTAGAAGCTAATCTGTAATGTACTATATTTGTTTGATGTAACCTAGGTTTAGGGATTAGCAGATAATGTGAAGACAGCCTCACAGTCATCTTAGATTTTCCAGCCATCCTGAAGTGAGAAAGTGTGTCTGCATACTGTCTATGCTTTGGAGTGGACCTTACTACTTGCTTATGATGTGATGTCTTGTTGGGTCTTATAGTTAATGGTACAGTAATAATAATAATGGGCAGGCTGAGTGAGGATGATGTAAGTTAAAATGCTTGGGAAGAAGTTAAAATGCTTGGGAAGAACCAAATCAGAAAGGCCAGGAGGAGCACTGTTCTTGACTGTTAGCAAGAAAATATTGCAAAATCCCCACTCCCATGCTTGGCCTTTAGAAAGTATTCTCTGCTGCCATACAAAACTTGTACACAGCACTCTGAATACCAGTTGATAGTGATGCCCCCCCCAACTTGTATGCTGTCCAGTTCTCGGTGACAAATTGACATGCTGCTCTGGACAATGCAGGATGCCAGCAAATGAGAGAATTACACTGCTAGGCGTAGCGTGTTTCTGATAAGGAGCCCATAACCATCTGTGGAGTAAGGTCCAAAGGAACTGTTGATATGTTGGCCTGATCGCACATTTTAATATTGATTAAAAATTTGACCTTTGCATGTAAGTCTGGCTGTGTTTTTCTCTGTGCGTTTTGAATGAATCTTTTCACTGAGTCAAAGCAAGATTAGAATATGTTTGAATATCAGGTCAAGCAGGGACGTCCTTGGTGTTTACTACCCAAACCAGAATATCTGACTCCAGTTCCTCAAGGTTACAAGCTTGTGAAGTACACAACGAAGGCTTGTTTCCTTTCATAGCTTCCAGGGCAGAAATTCAAAACTGTTTCGGATTGGTAGGTGGTAAATATCCATCTAGAGGTGAGAGCGTGCTGCATTTGTCTATTGGGGCAGGAAATCAGAGATTGGGAGAAGCGAGAAGGTTGCTTGTGATGTAAATAAATATATATTTTGGAAAGTGTGAATGTGGCAACATGCTCTTTAGATCACTTTGCCTATCTTATGTTGAAAGGCATCCTGTTCACTTTTGTGCTGCTTTTGCTTTAAAAAAAAAACCCCTTAGATACTTCAACGAGAACAAAAAGAATTTGCCACTGTTAGCTCTTGAAAGGCTCCAGATTGCGAGGAAAGCGCAGAAGCTGGTTTTCTAGATGACCTTGGAACAGTCCTTGAAAATTTTCTCAGCCTCATCTTGCACTTGCTATAGCATGCTAGTGGATTGGGAGGTACCTAAAGGAAATATCTTTGTTCAGCTCTGTTTGGAAAAATGTAGGGAGTTACTTTCTGCTGAAAAATTCTATGACTCCTCGTTTCTGTTTTATTTTTATTATGAGACTTCCCTTAAGAAATTTGAGAAATTTATGAAAACTGGGAGGGGGCAGTGAAGGGGACAGTAATCAAAACAATCTCTTGTGGAAATGTTTGTTTTTACTTACGATGTTTAAGTAGCCAGAATTCAAAATTACATAACAAATGCCTCTCTTTTATTGATGAGAACTATTAGAGATAACTTGAAAACTTTCTGATTTTTTTAATGCTAAGCATAATCAATAAAATCTTATTTTGTTATTGGGCTAGATTAATGAATATGCACACATATAATATTTTAAGCCAGATGGGACAAAATGCCAGATGGAAGAGAATAGAAACAGGAGTATCAGCTTCTGTTGTGTTATTTGTTATTAATACTCAATTTTTAGTTTATACTGTTTTTTTCTCCTGAAAGAGCTCAGAGTGATCTACAAAAAAAAAATCTGATATAAAAATAATCAACAACAAAACAGGTTTCCATAGACTAAAAGGTGAAAGCAGGACTACAATATTTTTAGAACAGAGTTGATTGGGCTTTTTTGGTACAGTGATTTTATTTATTTATTTATTTGTTTGTTTGTTTGTTTATTTATTTATTTATTTAATTTTTATGCCGCCCAATTCCCGAAGGACTCTGGGCGGCTTACAACATGGATAGCAATAGCATTCAGATTTTATATGCTGCTTATCAGAACTTGGTGGATGATGGATGCCCATGCTGACTATTAATTTGATGATGCCATACAGAGTAGCAGACTTATTATATGATAAATGTATGTGGGAGTTCTTAAAAAGAAATCTGAATTCAATTGTACAGGACGAGGGAGACTTGCTTTGTTTAATAATGCTTGTGAAACATCTTGTAATAATAGCTGATTGCAAATTGAATATGCGTCAGCAGCAGGGTTGGGCTGCTATGGGTTTGCACGGGTTTGGGCGATCCTCTAGCTAAGAGTCTGCCCAGTTTGGCAAACCCGTAAATCCCACACTGGCTGGCCCTGCCCACCCCTCCCCTCCCAGGAGTCTACACGGGGCCCATTTTGGATGCCAGGTATGTGCAGGAGAGGCTCAGAGAGGGCAAAAAACAGAACCCAGGGTAGGCTGTTTTCGCCATCCCAGGGGCTTGAGGAAAACCTCTGAAGCCTGGAGAGAGAGAAAATGACCCCCGCCCCGGGGTGAAGGAGGCCGACTAGGTCACGCCCACCATGGCCATGCCCACCCAGGAACCAGGCAGAGAACCGGTTGCTGAAATTTTTGGAGCCCACCCCTGGTCAGCAGTATGATGTGGCTGACAAAAATACAAAAGATGTACAACAATCTGTATTAATATAGTTTCCAGATCATAGGATATAATAATTCCTCCTTAGATATTGGGTTCATAGGTGGGACTAGATTTTAAGAAGGATTCAGACCAAGCGTATCAGAGTCAAAGAAGAGTAATTCCTCTGAAAGGAGAGAAAGGGCGTTGGGAAGGGTGAGCCTTGTGAAGATTAAAGAGATATCTGATAGCTCTCTTTAAATGAACAGAGGGTTGGACTACAACAGGGATGTCAAACGGTGGCATCACATGACATATCGGGACTTCCCCCCACCTTTGCTAAACCGGGCGTGGGCGTGCCAGTGCGTGACGCGTCCAGCCTGCATGCCAGGAGTTTGACAGCCCTGGACTAGAACATTTCCAAGGCCCCTTCCAACTTTTCTCTTCTAGTCTATTCCATTCTTTATCTGGAATACTGTCACTCAGAAGATCAAGTATTTTCCACTATTCCAAAGTCAGGACACTAAATTATGGTTTCTTATTACAGAAAGACAAATGTTGATTTAATAAGAAACTAACATAGTCCTTACTTTGTGGGTACTTTCCCCTTTAACAGATACATTCCAATGGACACCAGAAAACCATTTATTGGACATGCTTTAATTGGATTTCTGCAGCAAGTGGCAAGCAACTTCCCGGCTCAAATGGTCCCATTCAGCTATGGGCATGAAATAAGCAAAAGCAGTGAGAATTTATTTATTTATTTATTTATTTATTTATTTATTTATTTATTTATTTATTTAGATTTATACCCCGCCTCACTTCCCCAGTCAGGGGGAACTTGGGGTGGCTAACAACAGGTTAAAATACATAATATATAATATAAAAAAGCTAAACAACAATTAACACATTCAGCAAGCCGGGGCAGGGGGCACGTCACTTCCAGGCCATCCGACAGAGCCAGGTCTTTGTGGCTTTACGGAAGGCCAACAAAGTGGGGATGGTCCTAATCTCTAGAATGGATAATGTGCTTAAATGTTCTATGTCAATTCCAGCAGATGTGTTAGAACCTCAGCTGCCAAAATCTAAACCCTGCTCAGACTTTGAGAGACTTCTGGAAGGCAGGATACTAGAAAAGAGTGGCCAGGCTAAGAATTTCCAATTCTTGCTGGGTTCATCAAGGATTGGAAATTATTTAATTCTATAAACCGCTATATCTAATTCCTCATGAGTCTCTCATGTGATTTCCTGATCTTCACTTGGTCAAAGCATAGTTCCTTTCTCTATCCTTATTTTGCCTATATATTAATATGATCTGTTCCCTGAAGAGTATCCTCTTTTATTTCCATGAATTAAAGTCAGAAAGTTCCTGGTTATAAATTTAGCCTCAGATGTCAGCATAACTTAGTTCCATTAGCAGTCTACCTTTGGAAGCCTTAACAGCTGTCACTGATGCCTGTAGAGCCCAGTGAAACAAGGCATAATAATATACTGCATACTGCAGGGCTGTCAAACTGCCGGGCTGTATGCATCACATGCCGGCCATGCCAACACCAGCAAAGTGGGGGAAAGTCCTGATACCGCCGTGATGACGTGAGTTTGACACCCCTGGCATACTGGTTCAAAAGTTGAAACAACCGGAGATTTCTGTAAATACAGCAGCATACTACTTTTAGTAACTGAGCAACTGTTGCAACCAAAGGAGGTAAGGTCATCTAGAGCAATGATGACATCCTTTTTAATGCATGTTGAGTCTTGAGCCAGTTATGTAGATTGCAAAGACCAGGGGCAAATCAAGTGTGGTTAGGGCCAGGTGAGCAAATTTCAAAGGCTGATTGAGGTTTGCACTGGGACTTTCAGTGACACTTTGAAGGTAGTCCTTGGCTTACAACACTTCATTTAGTGACTGTTCGAAGTTACAGGAACACTGAAAAAAGTGTCTTATGACCATTTTTCACACTTAAAACCATTGCAGCATCACCATGGTTATGTCTTCAAATTTCAAGTGCTTGGCAACTGGCTCATACTTATGCCTGGTGTAGCATCCTGGGGCCATGTGGTCACCTTTTGCGATCTGACAAAGTCAAGAGAGAAGTCAGATTCAGTAAGTTGTTACTAACTTAACAACTGTGGCAAGGTTGTAAAATGGGACGACTATCTTATTTAAAAACAGAAAATGTGGGCTCCGTTGTAGTCGTAACTTGAGGAATACCTGTACTCAAGAAATTGGGGGTGGAATCAAGGTAACAACTAATGTAACTGATTTTAGTGTATTAAGTGTAGGTTATATGATTATTTTGGTTGTGTGTTTAATAATTACATCTGTCACATTAAAAATGCAGTTCAGTCATAACTTTTGGCAGCTTTTGGCGTCAAAAGGCAGAACTCTGATTTCATAACATTGGCAAGAGGAAGAGCCTTATCACTAAATCCACTCCCCACTGCTGCTCCAACTGAGATAATCTCAAAACTTCTTGCTGGTCATTTCTGTCTAGGCTGGTTGTTTCATGGAATCTCCCACCTAATCTGGTTGCTTTCCTGCTTGTACAGTAACAGTCCTCATTCCATTGCCTCGTTTCCAAAGGTCAATGAATTTAAAGGCACCATGCAAAACTGTAATTACTTGTTGCAGGGCGAAAAAAGGGACAAGAATTTCCCAGAGGCACACAGGTATTTCTTTTCTATCTATACTGATATTTAATATATACAGTGGCTTTAGCTTAACAAACCCTACATGTATAGTTTTGTACAGGCAATTTCAAATTGAGGTTTTCTTTCAGGGCTGGAAGGTTTTCTATCCTGGGAGGACGGAAGAGTTACTTCTTTTCTGGGATTTTTGATTCCACTACCTTCATCAAGGTGTCCTTGTTCTCTTTGGTCTTTTTCTCCAAAAAGTGGAGACCTTTCCATCAACCAACTGGCTCAACAGATCTCTCTGTCTGGTTCTGCTTGTTGAATCTTCCCATGTCCATAGGACAACTCCCCCTGCCACATTACCAAATCTTCCTTCAGAGCTGAAATCAAATGTCATGACTCAAATCAAATATTTGACTAACTTAATGAAAATAAATATTTATGTGAATTTTTTTCCAGATTTTATCTTCCCCACTTTTTAAAGAAAGAAAAGCCTTGATTATAAAACTCTTGCCATTGAATTTGACCCTTTGAATAACCCAGCTTGATATATCAAATTTCCAGCAGTAATTCCCGGGCTCTTTTCTTTCTTTTTTTAAAACCTTTTCCTTTTTAAGAAGAGATTGGACAACCATTTCTCTGAAATGATACAGGGTTTCCTGATTGAGCATGGGGTTGGACTAGAAGAGCCTTCCAACTCTATTATTCTGTTTTTGAATGGCAATGGTGTGGTATAATACTAAAGAACTTTGGTGTTGTGGGGCTGTAGGTCCTGTACAAAGTTAGCATCCACCCCTCTCCTAGAAGAATGTAATATTATAGGAAATATTAAAAAGGCAGAATATTTCCCCTAAAAGAGAAATAAAAATCTTAAAGGAAACAGAAACTCAGCCTCAGCTCTCTGCCCTCAGCAGATATTTTGGTGCTACAAGACAAAAAGACCTTCATTGTCAGGACACAATAGGATTAGCCCTCTACCCATCTAGCAACAGAGCTCACCACATGGCACCACATGAGCTCACCACATGGCACCTGGGAATATTACATCAGCCCAAGGTTCAACGAAACTTGATTCAGACAAACATGACTCCACATGGGAGTCTGACAAGAACCAATAGAATACATTCTTGAACAGGAACAGGAAGCTCAAGGGCAAGGTGCAACAGAGGATATCTCAGACCTCTCTCTCTCAAACTCATGTGTTCAGCTGCACCAGGACTTCAAGCCCATGTGGTCCTCCTGTCCATCAATAAACCATCTTTCCAATCAGCCTCCATGTTTCCAGTGTCTTTCTCCCCACTTGGAACTGAACCTAGATGGATATTTCTTCCAACAGTCCTGAGATTCCTAATCATTGTCCATACTGGCTGAGATTGTGAGAGAATCCAAAGACATGGAAGTTTCTTTTTGCCCTTGGCTTTAAATAATTGGTCATTATAACATCCTAGTACAGCAGATGGTAAGTCTCATCATTTTATTGTCCTCAAATATCAGGTGTAAAAAAAAAGATAAGGCATGTTTCTGCAACTTGTCCTCCAGCCCTCTGGAAAAGAGTGCTAAGCATTTTTTAAAGGAGCCATCATAATTGTGTGCATACTTGTTTACAAGTAGAGTATCATTGAGTTCAGAAGGATTTAATCTCGGGGAGGTGCAGTTAAAATTACAGCTTTTGTTTTACTGTATTACAGCTTTTGTTTTACTGCAATTAACTTTCCTCCAAAGGTATTCATGTACACTGGCAATTAAATATGTTAAGCAGAATATGCCTGGAGTTGTACATAATATATGTACGTGTAACAGACTTCATTCCAAAACGCATAGATTTGAGGACAAATAAAATATAAGTGAAGTAAAGGAATTTCATGATATCTCTTCAATAACTATTTACAGATGTTGCATTTATTATATTTTATTTTTAATTGGCAGCAAATGTCAGCATAATTTTATCTCATGCTTTAGCCTTCTTTTTAAATAATGGATTATTTAAACTATCCATTGTCACATTTTATATGCAAATATGATTTTATTATAGGACCACATCTGAATTATTTTCCCCAATGCTCTCAGGATTTTGTTGCTGCTTTTATAAACCGTACTACTAGCTTTGGTAGAAGATAGTCAAATAAAAGCAAGGAAATTGTAGCCAGGGGTCATCTGGCCAAATCCTGTATTTTTATTTTCTTTAGACTGTGTCCATGGTAAGGTGAATGGGTCTGTCCCCAAATGATGTAGAAGACTAGCCGATAACCCAGCGTCTACTGGGTATTTATTTATCCGAATGCTGTAGTAGCTCTATGTCTCTTGAATAGACTTTATTATTTTTAAAAAAGATAATACAAGACACAACAACATTAAAAACATAACAAAAACG
Source organism: Boaedon fuliginosus (assembly GCA_027560395.1). Lineage (NCBI taxonomy): Eukaryota > Metazoa > Chordata > Lepidosauria > Squamata > Lamprophiidae > Boaedon > Boaedon fuliginosus. The sequence goes on from JANHGC010001125.1 coordinate 104,327, forward strand.
TAACAAAAATAGTCTAAAAAACAATTTCTACATCCAGTTTTGCAAGATTCCGGTATACTATTACTTAATTTTTATCATACTGTATTTATCCATTTATTTACACATAAATATACATTTTACATGTGTTTATTAACCTTTTATTTTCTTTCACAATATGCTTTTGTTGATTCTGACTTATTGTGGACCTTGTTCTCCATATTTATCCTTTTATCCAGTCATAAAAACTC
>JANHGC010001125.1:104653-118419 GCA_027560395.1 Boaedon fuliginosus
GTAATTCCTGGGTGTGAAATACGTCCCCCCCCCCCACTCCCCATCATTGCTATGTTGGGCACCAGTTTGCAACTAGTTCCTGAAAGAGCTAATCAAGTCTAGACCACAGAATATGACGATGTGATGAAAATGGCCCCAACTCCAGTTGATTCCCAAGTAAAGTCACATAGCAGAGAAGGTACATTTCTGTCAAGTAGTCACTAGTCCAATCTGTTGCATTTCTATTACTTACAGGAATTATATAAGCCAGGCAGGAAATCTGTTTCTTTCCTTATGCTAGGCTGTGGAGGCTTCCAGCACTAACATGGGAACTGGTCATGCCAGTATCCAAGCCATGTACTTTTGGGTCATAGTTGCTTTCACTGACAAAGGGGACCCAGCAACAGAACAACATTTCAAACTGGCCCAGATCTTACCAAACTACAGAAAATAAGTCATTTATTTCACAAAGCAACACAGGCTAGAGAAGGCTGCCACTTTGTATGCTTATCATAAATCATTACTAGCTTCCATTTATGTACTTTCTTCTTAGGAATACTGAGAAAAATGTATCAAATTCGAAGTTATGCCTTAAAGCAGTCTTCCCAATCTAGTCTCAAAATTGCAGTTCCCAAATTATCTGAAAAGCATTAGACTGGAAATAACTGCTAAATATTGATCTGCTTCACTATAAGTTATGATCATAGGAGTTCTGTGAATATCCAATTAGCCTGTTCACTAAAATGGTGCATTTCAACATCTCTGAATAAAGGAGGGGCCTAGAGTATAGCTTGTGTAAATTGCTTCATTGGCTTTTTTTTTAATCTAGAGTCTGAACAGGGCTGTCAAACTCATGGCCCGTGGCCCGGATAAGACCCCCCACCCGGTTCAGCGAAGGGGAAAGTAGTCCCGATACATCACGTGACGCCGCCTTGATGATGAGAGCTTGACACCCCTGCTCTAGACCAAGGATTACAATACAGAAATCCCTTTGAGAGCGGGATAACAGAATTGGAAAAGTAGTGATGTCTTGTTTTAAAACTTCTTATATGCAACTTTTACCTTGTTTGCTTTTCTCTATGAAATTAATGCTTTGTCCTTGGTGGTTGTAATCTTGTTAGCTTTGAAATTTTTCAATTCCATCAGCACGATGAATAACACCATTTTAACACTTGCATTTTATTACTGAATTGAAAAATACGTTTTCTGTCTTTGTTTCTCTCTCCCTCTTCCTTGGCTGCTTTTCTCTCCATAGGATGAACTGTCTTCTTGCATGGTATCAGTGAACTCAGTGAGATTGATGGCAACAGCAAAAGGTCTTTCATTAGTCTTGCAATGTTTGCTTGACTATTACAAGTTGGGAAAACTACTGCTGACTCCATATTAGAAATCCATCCCCCTTTAGTAGGTGTTATTTTTCTATAACATCATGGGAGGTGTTATTTTTCTATAATATTGTGGGAAAGAGCCAGGGATCGATGGATATTGGAACAGCATATATTTGATTACTAGTGTTATGCAATCTTGTTCTAATTTTATATGAATATCGATGCACGTGTCATGGATGAAAGCATTATAATATCATATTGGGTTGTGGATTATTTTAATGACAACTAGTTAGAACATGATCTTGGTCAGCATAATAGTAATGCACAAACATTCTTTATAATGTGTGTCAGACTTCTGATTTTTTTGGCTCCCAGTGCTCTTATACAACTAGCTGTTTTGATGCAACAGGTATTGAATCCACTTGGATATTATGCATCCTATTGAGATAATTTCAATGGCAAAGAGGCTGTTATTCAATAACTATTTGCCAATAATTGGCCTTCTGCCCCCAGGGTGGGGCAGAAGGAAAATACAGAGTATAGGTTAATGAGGAAATAAGGGGAAAGAGCTGAGAAAGGAGAATGTGTGTGAAAAAAAAACATTAGTTGTTTTCTCAATGCTCAAAAACATCAGTCAAACATTTTGCAGCTGCATTTGCACAGCATGGGAAGTTTGGTTAGTTTTTATTTGGGCTCTTTTATGTTGTATGTCAAACTCATATGCTTAGTAGGGCAACGTATTGCATGCACCCCACACAATTGTGAATTCAGGAATCTGGCTGAATGTTTTGAGCAAATGCAGCCATTGATTTGTAGTATAGGAAAAAGTCTGAATCAGGTGCTGACCAGTTTGTTTTTTTAATTATTAGTGTTTCAACCTAAAATTTTCTTATTTTCCTGCATTAATTTGGTACAAAATAAATACAAAAATCAATGGAAGCCTATTCCCCCGCCCTTCCTAAGAGGAGGTCACACCTCAGAAAACCACCAATAAAGGCCCCTTGCAACTCTATTTTTAACCCCTGGCTGTCTCTCTCCAGCTTATGGCATCCCCCACATTGGCAGCTGCCTCATTCTGCCTAATATGCCAACTGGGTGGTTTTCCACGCTTAAAGCTCTTATTAAAAATTGTGGCCTAGAGTCAAGCAACTGTACACAATGAGTACAGATTTGGAAAAGGAAGCTAGTAGCTCAACCTGAGCAGCCTTTACCCTCCTAAGAAAATAGCAAAATAAGCCACTTCTTGGTGCTCAGGCTGTTTACTTGTCCTAAATTAAGAGATTAGGAGTACCAAAGCTGTTCAAGTCTTGGTGTTTAGAATTCTGAGTCCTTAAAGCTATTGGTTTCCTAATAATAATAATACCATCAGCAAGGAGCTGTTGTAAAATCCAGTTTGGGTTAGTCTGTTTATGTCTGTTCTGCACTCACACACAGCTCAGGTAGAGAAGTCATGCGGTGCAATTGTGTGGAATGTGCACAGCTGAGAATCTTCCCCAAAGTTGGGTTGAAGCCAGAGCTACAGACAGTACAAGTTTGTTTCTGCTTATTGAGGCAGAAGGGCAATGCTATTAATTCCGGGACAATTAATAGTTCCCCCAGATAGCCACATTGCTGGGTGGAAAATATCACCACCTCAGACTTGGTGGCAGATGGCCAAATGGTGGGCATATATTTCCATGCCATCATGAATCATTGGGCATAATGACCCCTTTGGGTGCTGGTGTATTTGAAATCTTATGGGCTGCTGCAGCTGCCTCCGTTTGGGCTTGGGTGATTACATCTGGTCTACCATTTATCATCCAGGTGGTGATAGCCACACAAATTTCTCCAGTAGAGGGCAGTCATTCCATGTACTGTATTGCATTGATACCACCCATATCCCGAATGTGTAATTTTATTTTTAAGCATTCTTCATTATATACATGCATCTTCAAATTTTGCTCACCATCTTGTGATTGGGTTGTAGATTGTCCATCTATTCATCTCCCAGCAATATACAAAACAAATAATTGGGAACTTTCAACCACTATAGATACATCTTGTGTCTCCTTGTGTTCCCTTTGTTGGGGGAAGAAAGGCGGGGTATAAATTGAATAAAATAAAAAATAAAAATAAATCTACAGTAACTCAAAATTTTTGTGCAGCAGGATTCATTTTTACCAACCTCTTGTGTTTTCAGTTAATCTAAATTAATGCAGTCCATTTTAATGACATCTTCACCAGTGTGGAGGTATTGAACTGAACTCTAAAATATAAAATTAGGATTAAGTACAATTTAATTTGAAATTGGTTTTAGGATAATGACCTTATTAAGGCAATCAGGAAGAAAAAATATGTCTCTCATTTAGATTTCTTATCATTATTAATATGATTCTCATTGAGGGAAGCTTACTTAGTGAAGCAAAATGATTATTATGAAGTATTTGCCTGTTGGTTGCAAGCACTGATTCTAGATTGCATTTGATATGACGCATATATTGAATTGACCTACACATATCTTGACTGGAATCAAGTCTTAAGACTTTTAAATAATTGCCACAAAGTGAATATGTTTGGAATTGCTGTGTAATTATTTCTTTATGCCTTGCTTTTTTCAACAAGTTGAAAATTAATTCTCCCAGACCTAATGAGCTAGGTCCACCAGGAATGTGGTTTGATGGGGGGTTTTTTAGGATAGTGTGTTGCTTTGGTATTTACTTTAGTAACTTGCATAGTTTTATTAACTTTCTTACTAGCACCTTAGGAATTGGCATTTTTAAAAAATTTAGCCCAAATATACTCTTCTATGCAAACAGACTACTGTTACCTGTATCTGGCCAGTCATCTAACACAACACTTCTTTGGTAATTACCTGTTGAGTTTAAGAATATGGAACACTGGGAAGTATAAAGACTAGACTCTGGAGAAGCAGGCAGTTATTGATCTTTTTAACTATAGTAATTGTGTAACCAGATTATCCAGATATGTATGCTTCAGGCTCTTAATAGTTGCTGTCACTCAGTCATGCACAAACAAACCTCTGTGGATTGAACCACTACAAACATCCCTCTATTTCCTTAAAATGGATTAAAATGTAGGCATAGTTGTGTGATCAAGCATTGTTTGGCTTTTGTTTGGTCCCAAATCTCTTTGGTTAAGGCTAGAAAAGGCCTTTTCTCTGAAACTTCAAACAGCTATTGACAGTGTCTACTGTGTCATTTTAGATTGCTCTAATAGCAGTAATATTTAACTGAATTTATGTGTTGCAATAACTACAAACACATTATGGTACATTATGGTAATGCCATTTTGTTAAAGCCAGTCGCTATTTGTCTCCTGTTCCTTCTGCCTTTGATGGAGAGTTTCTTCTCTTAAGAGATTTGTGGATTCCTGTGAATCTGCAACTAAGTGGAGGTGTGTTTAAATATTTACCAAAGAACTGATCTTGTTGGTACTTTAAGGCAAGTATTTTACATGTATATTCCCGGTATATTTATTTTATTTGGGACAGTCAATTAAGCAAAGACCTACAAGGACCGGCAAGACAAAAAAAATCTGTTTCAGCTCAGAAATGGTCTCAGTTTGTCCACAGTTGGTTTCACCACTGCAAAACAAATACATCCTACTTGCCTACTTCCTAATGTCATTAAGATGGACTCACTGATTAGCCAGCTAAGGTCTCTGTGGATTGAAAAGCTCCACATCATCAACACATTAGCAAACATTAACATGACACAAACCATTAAATGGTCCCATTAAGGTTAGACGCTGCCCTGAAACTTCACAGTAAAGCTTTTATCTTTTTTTTTACATATTGCACTCACCTCTGCACTGAAGAACATTGGAGAGGGGGGGAATTTGCTGGAAAATGCACTTTGCTACATCCTCAGGACTCCAGTTTGCATATGTTTTAGGAAAAAGACAAGACAAGACACCTCCCAAGATCAAGGCCTTTGAAATTTGGGAGAAGTCAGCCTTTCTCTTTAACTTTCTGATCCTTCCCCTTTGTAGTTTTCCTTCCCCGGATTGTTCCTTACTGCTTTGTGCTGGCACTACTAAAAGATTGTTTAGATATAAAGTTGTAGGAAGAAATCAGGGTTCCTTGTTCTTATCACTGTGCCACCAAGCTTAACTCCTGAGGCCCACAAGCAGAAAAAACCTGCCATTCCACATCTGGAATGTTTTTTTTCCTTCCTCTGGAACAGGTTATGTTGGCATCACAAACCTCAGCCTTTGTTCTCCTGTTTTCCTTCATTCTCTCAAGCAAGGATAACTTCTCATCTTTAGTTTCTTTATTCCTGACACATGGTTTGGGCCCTTGGGACATCTGAAGAGCTGCTTATTCACACATAAAGCCACCTGCACACTCCATTTTCAGAGGCTCTTTTCTAGAAATGGCCACTCGATGACATAGGAAGGTTGCAAGCAGCAAGAGAGCCTTCTTGATTTTGGGAAAAGAGACGTAGTTAAGTGTTACCAGGAGGAGTCAGGTGGCCTTTTCAGATTAACAACGTTTTGTTAAACATGACTTACAGCTGAAGAAAACTTGCACCTTTGGGCAGTGTTTTTTTTCTAAAAAAAAAGGTACCGGAACTAAAAAAAAAAAGGTACCGGAACTCCCATCGTATTGCACATGCGCACCATAGATATACTAATATACAAAAGAAGTCTAAGGAAAAAAGGGTGCCGGAACTCCGTTCCAGTGAGTTCCCCCAGAAAAAAAGCCCTGCCTTTGGGTAAAATGAATTATTCTGTTCCTCCAAGAAGTGTGGCTTGATCTTGGCTTAATTACTGTGGAAGGTTTGCAAAACATGCCCTACGAAGAGTTCCTACAGATGGCTCAATGAGGCAGCACCAGATGGTCACTTATATTTTTATATTGACACTGCTGGAACGCTTTACAGAACAACAAGTCATCCAGATGATGTTGATGGAATTGCTTATTTAGGCTTTTATTAATAGTCCTTTTCTTCTCCAAATGACTTGGCTCAGAAGAGATTTTTTAAAATAAAAGTGCTAGAATTGCTTTATATATAGACTCAAGCTGCTTTTTCTGGCTTGGTTTCACCAAAGCAGCAATAAGGCAATATATATAAATTCTGTATCTTAATCCTATCTCCTTCCAGATCAAATGTTAAGTGGTGGTTTTATCATCATCATACTAGGTAAGGTATGCAAAAGTAATCTAGCAAGGCAGAATCAATGACATGAGATACTTAGACAGGAGGCTAGTAGCAAAACAATAGCCAAGGACTAGTCCAGTGTTTTAATGACTAGGCATGGGGCATAATCAAGGCACAAGTGGAGGTTATTTGATTGATAACTAAGGCAGAGTTCTAGATATCCACTCAGGTTTTCATAGTCATTTCCCCCAGTGTTCCCAAATAGTTAAGAAATGCAATAAATCTTGTGTACCATATCTCATTCTATTCATTGGTCCTATCTAAAGAAGCAGCAATACTTTCCTGAGTCAGATTTTGAGTTTCAAAGCATGAGGAATTGGAGGGGACTGGCCCCAATACGGATTCCATGCTAAAAACTATTTTTTTAGGAGCAGGTGAGTCTCTGCAAAGGCTGTGTTACCATTTGATTCTCACTCTCAGCCATACAAGATAAAACTAGATCAAGAAACCAACTCTGGGTAGCCTAAAACGAATTAAAACAGAAGTAAGGAAATCTTGCTTCTCCTCCTTCCTCTTTTATCCTCATGTGAATTAGGGAGGTTGGTATGGATCTTCTGTCTTTCACACCATCGCCTCTACTCTTGGCAACCTCTTCCTTCATCAAGATATCTGGAGGAGTCATGAAATTGGTCATATTAAAAGATACAGTGATGGAGGACAGAATTAGCAGAAATACCTGTTCAATGATTGGCTTTTGCTTTGGATTTTCTTTTTATTTCCAGGAAGACATTCACTGCTGGTTTCTCAAGGAAGCTCTTTAAAGGTACTCCTCCATGTACAACCGTAATTGAGCCTGGAATTGCAGTCACAAGTCACTGCGGTTGTAGGTTCGAGGCATCATATGACTGAGCCGATTTTACAAAATTTATGGGGGGATACGGTAGTTGTTAAGCAAATGCCATGGTCATTAAGTAGGTCAGTTTTCCCCAATGGGTATTTTCCCCCCCTGGAAACTAGAAATAAAGTGAATCTGGCAAAAAAAAGCCTCATGCAAAAACCATAGCAAATCTCAGTTGTGACCACAGGCTGTTGCAAGTGGCCATAAAGATGAGCCAGTTGCCGAGAGCCCAAATTGATGTCATGTGATTGTAGGAGTGTGGGTCCATTGTAGCTTTGCACTGTTACTAAGTGACTGGTCATAAATCAAGGACTACCCTTAGTCCCAGATCCTTATATCAGGTTTTCCCACAACGCTATGTTGAGTTGGTCAGATTATTCAGTACTCTTTTTTTTCATTGTTAGTATGAATTAAATGTTTCAGGAGAGGTGGGGATCCATAGTACATATATCATTTTTTCTCAGGATATTTTTTTTAATTCAAAAAAAGTAAAATACAAAATTCCAAGAAAAAAAAGAAATAGATAAAAATATTTTAAAAGTGCATTAAAAAAGATATATATATATACAGATATTATCCCCCCCAGTTGAATACCAATAAATATATTGCAACAATATTACTTTGCCACCTCTTGTGAAACAGCCCCCTCCCCAAATTTTTAGTACCATTTAAAATATGTTTAAATATCATTTTATAAAGTATGAAGACTACTATCACTGATTAGTTTGGCAGTAATTAATGAATGACAAGGATTTGACTCTTAATGGATTATTTCTTTTAATTGGAAGTCTTTGTGGATTTTGCAAGTGAATTAATCTTCAAAGTATTAACACAATCTATGTATCAAACAACATGGCAAATATAATCTTTTTTTCCAAATGCTTAGACAAATATGAGTATGCCCATGCTGATTGATGTAACCTGAAATCTAAAGAGCCATTCCATAGATAATAACGAAGGAGGACTTTGTAGTTCCTTAACATATTTTCTAGTATTAGTAACTACATTCATTGTGTTAGATAATCCTTAACATTGGTGCTGTTCAGGAACTATTTCTTCTATTACTTGGAACAATTTGGTCTGACGTTTCTTTGATCCATAGCATAGTTTCTGCTTAAAAAATAACTCTTGTATGGATAATCCAGGAGATTCAGTAGAAACACTGTTAAGAGATGCCATCAGAATAAGATGTTGGAATATAAATCCATGGCCTCCAGGATAAAGTATCAAAAATTAATTATACTCCTGGTTCTATTTAGCTTTCTTTCCTGTATTCCTCTTCACATGGAACACTCATGAAAGTATACTTTCATTTCTCTTGATATGTGGTCCAACTGTTGTGGATTTGTCAGATAATGTTAGAATCAAAGAAGAATAGAATAACAGAGTTGGAAGGGACCTTGGAGGTCTTCTAGTCCAACCCACTGCTTAGGCAGGGAACCCTATACCATTTCAGACCTGGTTATCCAATCTCTTCTTTAAAACTTCCAGTGTTGGAGCATTTACAACTTTTGGAGGCAAGTTGTTGCACTGACTATTGGTTCTGTCCGGAAATTTCTCCTTACTTCTAAGTTGCTTCTCTCCTTGATTAGTTTCCACCCATTGCTTCTTGTCCTGCCCTCAGTTGCTTTGGAGAATAGCATAACTCCCTCTTCTTTGTGGCAGCCCCTGAGATATTGGAACACTGCTATCATATCACTCCTAGCCCTTCTTAGACATACTCAATTCTAGCAACCGTTCTTTATGTTTTAGCCTCCAGTCTTCAAATCATCTTCGTTGCTCTTCTCTGCATTCTTTCTAGAGGCTCAACATCCTTTTTACGTCGTGGCGACCAAAACTAAATGCAGTATTCCAAATGCGGCCTTACCAAGACACTATAAAGTGGCATTAACACTTCACGTGATCTTGATTCTACCTGTTTATGCAACCTAGAACTGTGTTGGCTTTTTTAGAAGCTGCAGCACACTATTGGCTCATATTTAAATGATTATTCACTAGGACTCCAAGATCCCTCTCACCGTTACTACTATTGAGCAAAGCACCACATATATTGTACCTGTGCATTTGTTTTTTCTTGCCTAAGTGTAGAACCTTACTTTTTTCACCACTGAACTTCAGTTTGTTAAATAGCAGCCAGTGTTCAAGGCTGTCAAGATCCTTCTGTGTCTTAAGCCTATCTTCTGGAGTGTTGGCTATTCCTGCTAGCTTGGTGTCATCTGCAAATTTAATGAGTTCCCCATTTATTCCTTCATCCAAATAATTGATGAAGATGGTGAAGACTTTGATATATGCAGTGACCATCATAGGGCACATGCAATAATACTGTACATGGCAATTTGCTAGGTTTAATTTCTCTCTTTCTCTCTTTCTCCCTCTCTCAGAATATTGCTTGTTTTTATAAAGCCTTAGCTTCTACACCCATGAGATTTGCAGTGCTAAAGAAAAAATTGTCAGGCTTTAATTAGAAACACTTCTGTCAATATACTTGAACATTCCAATAACACATACGAGTACTTCCTCTATAATAATCATTGCAAAATTAGGCTGCTCATCTGGAGATTTGGATGAAATAAATTGATTTTCAGTAGAAGTCTCCTTTGAGTTAAGAGCTGTTTATTTCATAGGTTCCAAAACGTATATACTGAAATCAAAACTGAATTACCCAACCAACTATACTATCATTCAGCATGTGGGAATATAGTTATGCCTTCTCAGACAATTCTCACAATTTACGACAGAAAACAATAATTTGAACCTGCAGAAGTACGAACAAAGGAATTCCTCCTTTCTGCTGAAAGCTCTCGTGCCACCTGAAAAGATATTTCAGTTGTTAGGGAAGCTTCCTACTACTAGTATTATAGTCATGTTGGAAGCTGAAACTCTTCCAGGTTGAAAGGATTGAAGACTGACAACTGGACACCCAGTTGGGGGTTCCTTTCATGTCCCTGTTAAATGGTATCCATTTATTTACTTGTGGTTGCCTGCTTTTGAACTGCTAGGTTGGCAGGAGCTGGACCATGAGACTGGAACTCACCCATCTTGGCAGCAACCGGGTCTCAAACACAAGCCTGCCAATTATCAGCCCAGTGTCCAAACAATGTGAGCCACCACACTCCTTCAGCATTCTAATATAAATGAGCTAACACAAAATGCTGCTCCATAATGTTTGAATTTTGCTTTGACAAGATCTGTGTATCTCACCAACATTCTTTAAACATTTTTTGAAGGATCCAAAAACACAAATATTTTTTCATAGAGTAATTTTATTCTTAAATGATAAATTTATTTTACATTTGCAGGCTATAAAGTTAAGTTAGTACTGTTTCAGTTGTAAGCATTGCTAAATGTATGTTGTAGGCAAATCATATGCAAAACACAATCTCCTGAAGTCTTTGAAACAGCTATTAGAAATCAACTGATTCAAAGTATTGATCCCATGTTTGGCCAAACCATTCCAGTAAAGCATCTTCCCCCTAATTTTCAAATTAGGGTTATTCTATTCGAATCATATTTTCATATAATTTGGGATCAAATGTAACCACTTACATATGAATAACAATATATTCAAGATTGGAGAATAAATCCTCTATTTAATATGCTTGAACCTAAAACTTTTAAGATTTCTAAGATGTTATACAGTATATTTATTGTCCAAGTATACCTAAGGGAGGAAATATTCATAAAAGGTGTTGTCCCAAAACAATATGAATGTTAAAGTAAAAAGCCAATTATATGGTTGAAAATCTGGAAAATTAAAATTGCCTTCAGGGTATTTTTAATAGTAATCTCAATTTAGCCAGTGATATTATTTAGCCAGGTTTAGCATCCCATTTTTCTTTTTTCTTTTGTTTTGTTTTATTAATCCATCTCTCTGGGTGATGTATAGAGTTAGGTATAAAACAGCAGTAGAGTAGTAAAAGAATTCCAAGTGGGAAAGTCAAAACTGAAGGTAATATCATTGCAAAAACATATCCTGACAAATGTTAAAATAAATACTTTCCTTACTCTAAATCACTATTTCCAACCTTAGCAATTTTAAGATGTGTAGACTCAACTCCCAAATTCCCCAACCAGTTGGAATCCACATCTCTAAAAGTTGCCAAAGTTGAGAAACATTGATTAAAGTGTGAGTCCTTGGTGTTCTCTGAGCTTGCTTGTTTGCTTGCAGACATTTCATTACCCAGCTAGGTAACATCATCAGTGCTAGAAGGTTGTGGGATTTATATATTGTATTCTTTTAGCTTTATTGATTATCTCTTTTGAATGCTATAAAGTTAGATAAGATACAAAATACAACATATACAATTCATTCAAAACAAACAATCAAAAAGCTAAAAGGCCACAATACCTCCTAGCCAGCAATCAATATCAAGATAAGCAAAGATAAACACCAAGCAGTAATCAGCACCTCAATCAAGAAACTACCAATTCAGTAAACAACAGCTTTTCAAGGAGCCACCAAGAACACTCTTACCAACACTGACACTCATATATAAACAGAGAACAAATTCCAATCTCTTCTAGAACTGATGATGTTACTGAATGAAACCTATGCAAGAAAACAACCAAGCTCAAAGAGCACCAAGGACTTCATAGTTCAACCCTGAACTACAATTATCTGGATCCTTTACAGTCTAGTTTCAGGCCCGGGTACAGCACTGAGACAGCACTGGTTGCACTACCGGATGATCTCTGGCGAGTCCGGGATGGGGGAGTTTCCTCTGTCCTGGTGCTTCTTGAGACCTTGGCAGCTTTCAATACCATTGACCATGGTATCCTTCTGGGGCGGCTTAGGGGATTGGGAGTGGGAGGCACCATGTTATGGTGGTTCTCCTCCTATCTCTCAGGCCGTATCCAGTTGGTGTTGATAGGGGGGCAGAGATCTGACCCGAGGCCCTTGCCTTGCGGGGTGCCTCAGGGTTTGGTTCTCTCCCCTCTCCTATTTAACATATACATGAAACCGCTAGGTAAGAACATCCGAAGGCACAGGATAGGGTATCATCAATATGCTGATGATACCCAATTGTATATCTCTGCCCCGGGCCGAACTAGTGATGCTGTCAAGGCGATGTCCTGGTGCCTGGAGGCTGTGTGGATCTGGATGGGGACCAACAGGCTCAGTCTCAACCCTGACAAGACTGAGTGGCTGTGGATGTTGCTCTCTCATGGTCCAGTGGACTGTCCATCATTGATGTTGGGGGGAGAAAATTGCTCCCCTCAGAACAGGTGCACAACCTAGGGGTTCTCTTGGATCCACAGCTGCAATTGGACCATCATTTGGTGGCTGTGGCCAAGGGGCCTATGCACAGGTTCACCCGTTGCATCAGTTGTGCCCCTTCCTGGACTGGGAGGCTCTTCTTACAGTCACTCATGCCCTTGTCACCTCTCAGTTAGATTACTGTAATGTGTTCTACATGGGGATGGCCTTGAAGAGAAACTCAGAGACTTTAACTGGTCCAGAATGCAGCCACACAAGTGATTAAGGGTGTACCTTGGTGCTCCCATATAACACCTGTCCTCCGTGTGCTGCACTGGCTCCCAGTGGTGCAATTCAAGGTGCTAGTGACAACTTTTAAAGCCCTTCATGGCTTAGGAGCAGGGTACCTTCAAGACCGCCTTCTCCCACCTCATACCTCTCAGCACCCAGTTAGATCCCACAGAGTCAGCCTGTTATGGGTCCTGTCAGCTAAACGATGTCAGCTGGCGGGCCCATGAGCTAAGGCCTTCTCTGTGGCGGCGCCGGCCCTTTGGAACCAACTACCCATGGAGATTAGAACCATCCCTAATCTGTTGGCCTTCCACAGAGCTACCAAGACCTGGCTCTGTCGGCGGTCTTGGGACTGTTGTCCCCTACCTGCTTGGAAGAATGATTATCAGTTGATGTGTGATTGTGTTTAACAAATTTTAATATATTGTATTATTGTTTTAACTGTATTGTATTTTAACTGTTGTAAGCCACCTTGAGTTCCCCTTGACCAGGGAAGAGAGCCGGGGTATAAATCTAGTAAAATAAATAAATAAATAAATTATTCTCCACTATTGGTACTGATGTAAAGCTTAAAACAATAATGACTAGAAAATAGGAATGTAATGGATAATAAAAATGGGGAGATTTCTTTTGACAATAAAACAAGACATTTCTGTGTGATACATAATTAGACACCATTTAGTTGCACAATAATCTGCCCATTTATCCAGAACATAGACACATGAATGGGTTGCATATGTTCAAAAGGCTTAGATCACAAAATGTTCTCAGTGACAAATAATCAAGACTTTTCACAATCATAATATATGCAGTATTGCTGTGACCAGAGGGGCCTTCGCACAGGTTCGCCTGTTGCGCCAGTTGCAACCGTTCCTGGACCGGGAGGCGCTGCGCACGGTCGCTCATGCCCTCATCACCTCTCGATTAGACTACTGCAATGCGCTCTACATGGGGCTGCCCTTGAAGAGCAC
>JANHGC010001125.1:122386-135593 GCA_027560395.1 Boaedon fuliginosus
GGGGGGTAGGGATTAACTGATTTAACTGTTGGATTGGTTTATGGAATTTATATTTTAGAAATATAAAAATAGGAAAGGGATGAATTATATGAAAAATTTTATAAAGTGATGCATTATGAAGATGTAATCCAGTACGCATCGATACGGGGGAGTAATGCTTTTTTCTTTTTATTTTCTGTAACACTTTTTAAAAAATTAATAAAATCTATTTAAAAAATAAAATTCAGAGGCTTGGCAACCGACTCACTTATGACCGTTGCCGTGTCCCAGGGTTTGCAACCTTCTCACCAGCAAAGTCAACGGGGAAGCCAGATTCACTAAACAACCGGGTTACGAACAATGATTCACCTAAGAACTGTGGCAAGAAAGATCGCAGAATGGGGGCAAGGCGCGCTGAATAAAGGTCTCGTTTAACCATAGAAATTTGAGACTCGCTTGTGGTCGTAAGTCGCGGACACCGGCTTTCCGCGGTAGAGAGACATCCTGTCGTTCGGGTCCGAGCCGCTTAAAAACCGGCTTCACCTCGGAGCAGCTGAACCCTGAGCGGGTGCAGAAGAACCACCTCCTGCAAAAAGTCGCCTCCGTTTCTCTCTGGGTTTGATTGCGGGGCTCTCGGATCCTCCGGCATCGCAGCCACACGAGCGTCTCGGCCATGATGCCTGCGGCGGGAAGGACGGAGGGCGGGCGGAAGAGGGAGGGTCTCTCTGGGGGCGGGGCCGCCTGGAGCGACCCCGCCTCCCTTTGCAATGGTAAAGACACGCGGCGGCCTCTGGCTAAGAAAGCAACGCGGCGGGATCGGACCTGTCGGGTAAGTAAGAGATGCCCGCTGTTAGTCCCGCTCTTTGCTTCTTTCCACTGCAGGGGTTTTCGGGTATGTGGGGGGCGTGGTAGAATAGGAAAAGCCGCCAGGGCAGAGTGGCGGGGCCGCGGCGAGTCGTCCCCTCGACGTTCAGAAAAGCTTTCCTTTCACGGCAAAAGAGCGGCGCTTTCGGGCTCGGGGGAAGGGGGTCAGGACGTAGTGCAGGCACCTGTCCCTTCTTGGGCTTCTCGCCCGGAGTGGGCGGCGATGGGCTTTTCCGCGCCTCTGAGAATAGCGGTCCAGCACCACGAGGTTCGCCTCCCATCTCTCTCGCGCCTTGGGAGGGGGGCGTAATTTTCCGCGTCGGCGGCTGAACGATTTAACGGCTGCTAATGCCGAGAATGGGCCCCGAAAATGGGCAAGAGGGGATAGTAGCCGTGCCCGCCTTTGGGCTGCCGAAGACAGATTAACAGAGTTGGAAGGTACCTTGTAGGCCCTCTAGTCCGACCCCCCCCCCAAGCAGGAGACCCTACACCATTTCTGACAGGTGGCAATCCCGTCGCTTCTTGAAAGCCTCCTGGGATGAAGCTCCCACAACTTCCGAAGGCGAACTGTTCCGTTGGTTGGCTGCTCTCGCGGTCAGAAAATTCCTCCTTATTTCCAGGTTGAATCCTTTCTTTGAACAGTTTCCATCCATTATTCATTGTTCGGCCTTCTAGCTTGGCCCCCCTTCTCTCTCTGGCAGCCCCTCACATATTGGAATGCTTCCGGCTTCTTTTCCGCAGGGACCCGCTTTCAGCAGCTGCGTTGAAATTGGCGGGAAGAAAAGGCGCTTCGTGTGTCTGCCGTGTGCCCGGGAAACGGGGCGATTCAGATGAGTGGAAGGGGAGTTTGCAAGCTAACTCTTCTGATTCCGCCCCCCACTCACGCACTCACTCACTCACTCCCCCCACACCCACACCCACTCATGTTCTCGGAATTTTAGCTGTCTTTGAACAACGTGTCTTAATGAATCTGGCGCAGGAAGCGTAATTAATACATTGAATGGTGGTTTGGGAGGGGAAAGTACCAGGTAATATCGGTAAACCTGCAGGTCACCTGTTTTGTGGTAGACAAGAAAAGTTTTCTTTCCTACTTTGTGGGTGGGCCGGTGGGTGATCCAGGTCACACGTGGCACACATTGATTTCTCTGCCTTGGGTGTCAATAGCAGAATGTGTGAAAGAGCTCCAGAGAAAAGCATCTGGAAGGAAGGGGAAGAGCTCAGTGCTCTGCATGTGAGAAGTCCCTTGGCATCTGCAGGTAGTGCTAGGAAAGGTAAATCAGGTGAGCTAATGTTAGTTGTAATACAGTTTGGTGTGGACCCAGAGCATCTTGTAATGTAAGATAAGGCTGGGACAGTAACATTAATATCCTAATAATAAATATAATCGCTATGGAACAGTGCAAAATCACATGATTCATGCTCAAAAGCAGAGTTGAAAGACAGCAAACTTCATACAAGTACGAAGTAATATGGGGGGGGGATTCAATACTGTTAAGACAGCATGCTTTTTTACTTGGTTGCAGTGAGTGGGCAGTGGGTGGAAAATTGAGAAGAAAGAATGGAAAAGGACATTGCTAAATGCCTGAAATACAAGCAGGAATACTTTTTATGATGTTTTGTTGAAAAACCTTTCACTTTTTCTATTTAATTGCCAATTTAAAAGATTACAGGTAGTCCTTGAATTGAAACAATTCATTTAGTGACCATTCAAAGTTACAACGGCACTGAAAAAAGGAGCTTATGACAGTTTCTCACACTTATGACTGTTTTAGCATCCCTGTGGTCACATGATCAAAATTCAGAAGCTTGGCAACTGACTCATTTATGTCAGTTGCAGTGTCCCAGGGTCATGTGATCCCCCTTTGCAAACTTCTGACCAGCAAAGTCAGTGGGGAAGCCAGATTCACTTAACAACTGTGTCACTAACTTAACAACCGCGGTGATTCACTTAACATCTGTGGGAAGAATGATTGTAAAATGGGATAAAGTTCACTTAACAAATGTTTCACTTAGCAACAGAAATTTTGGGCTCAATTATGGTCGTAAGTTGAAGATTATATGTGTTGATTTAGAAGCTCAAAGAAAACTGCAAAAATATATTCATGTTTTTGCATACTTAGTGGGGATTGGTATGTGTATAGGGGTACATGGATTAAAATTATGAATAAAAAGTCTCCAATCCAGGGATTTTCCTAACTAATCCTTTAATCTTAGGGTTCTGCAAGAATTTGATGGGATTTTACGAGAGACTAATGGCAGGAAAAAAGCGTTAACTTGAATGCAGCCAACTTTCCATCCCTATAGCATGGCCTCTTGATCAGAGATTCTGGGAAATTATTTTTTTTAACAAATGGGTTCTCTGACATGAAAATGTTTGAAATCTCTACTTTGTTCAACTGGACACCTTCAAAATATGTTGACGCTACAGTGCCCAGAATTCCAACCTAGAAGTCTTGGCAGTAAATAAAAGTTAAATGAAAATTAGAAAAAAAGTAAATTACATCTTTAGGGAAAACAGAGTAATGTTTACTTATTGAATATATGTGGAAATATTGACAGAACTTGCATTGTCAACCGAAATTGATTCGATTTGACTGTCAGTAAATCCTTTATCCTTTTAAACACAGCTTACTTCCATGCACATACAATCCTGCCAGTCTGCTTCCTCCAGGACTATGGGGTGTATTTTGATAGGCAGTATAAAAAATTATATTGTATAAACTCTAAATCCTTCCCAACTCTTCAAGAAATCAAATGATGGGTATTGAATTCTGGGCCTTCTCCAGATATAATAAAGCTGTACCCCAGTGTAAAGAAGTGTTAGATTTAATTTAGCAGCAGGGTCCCTTTTACTTGAAAACAATCTTCAGAGAATTCTTAACATTAATGATGTGCTATTAAAAATTGGAATTTTTAAGGTATTTCTTTTCTATCCTTATTGAGGAAAGGGACAGGTACAAATGAAGAAATACATCAGTACTGTTTTTCCCAGCTACTCCCAAAACATCTGAAGGCGCCAGAGAGACAATGCTTTATCTTATAATCTTGAGTTATTTAAGTGTCTTTTTCTTGTAAAATGCTTGAACATGGGAGAATGAATTAACAGTACATGGAAAACTACATTTATTTACCGTGTTTACAGAGTGCCCTGGACAGTGTAATACATTGTGGTTTGTTACATTATTTTTCATAGCAATTCACTTTGGTAAGGCTGAGAAAGTGTTTGAGCTAAGATCGCTTTTGTCGGTCTTATGGCCAAATGGAGGTCTTACCCAGATTTTCCCTGGGGTAATGTTTTCTGTTTCCCACTCTAACTGCCCAGTCTATGTTTATATAAGAAATCAAGCTGGGAGAAAATGTAATTACTTTAAATATTGTTATATAAAATTGCAATGGGAACATGTAGATTTTTCCGTTTTATTTTCCCTTTAAAAAATATTTGCCTGCTTTTATAAAGATTCCTTAATAGACAAGAACCCTGTTTTATATATTGAGCTTCTTTCATTTTATATTTTTACTTTATTTAATGCCACTAATGAACCAGTGTCTCCTTCTACTTTCCCTGTAGGAATTCTGCTACCAGTGCACCAAACAGACATCAGCCGGTCTTGGGAACAAGTGCAGAAGGTTGGTGGGTAGATAAAAAACAAAATGATGACTGAAACAGTGAGTTTCATCAACACAACTGGAACATATCCTTCCATGTAATTACAGGAAGTCCTCAATTTATAACCACAGTTTCCATTGCTAAACAAGATAAGGGTTAAGTGAGTTTTGCCTCATTTTATGACCTTTTTGCCACAGTTGTTAAATGAATTACTGCAGTTGTTAAGTAAATCACATGATTGTTAAGCAGATCTGGCTTCCTCTGTTAACTTAGCTTTTCAGAAGCCACCTGGGAAGGTTTGCAAAGAGTGGTTGTATGACCCCAGGGTGGTGCAACTCTCATAAATACATGCCAGTTTCCAAGTGCCCAAAGTTTGATCAAGTGACCATGGGGATTCTGTAAGGGTCATAAATGTGAAAAATGATCATAAGTCACACTTTTCAGCACTGTTGTAACTTTAAACAGTCATTAAATTAATGGTTGTAAGTCAAGGACTACCTGTACTGATGAGAGCTTCCTCTTAAATTTATCATATGGGAGTTGATTAACCATCTTAAAACATTCAATAAGATCCTTCTAAGTTCATTAATGGACCAAGAGGCCAGGAAAACTTGGTATTTCTTTCTCTGCAGTGATTATAAATCCCTAAGATTGTGGGAAAGTGACAGAAACCAGGAAATCCCAGGAAAAATGTATTGCTGTTACTTTCAATTTAAAATATAGTAAGTAGTATTGGCCTGTGTCTGGGGATTCATTTGTCTCTGCAAATAAATTTGTTGGGATTTTTCTTAAAGGCAATCTTCCCTGTCCCCAGCAAGGTTGCATAAAAAAGATGCCAGAGAATTATGGTGACACAGTTGTATTGATTCTGTCCTTCTACACTATTGATATTTGGTGTCTTTCCTCAACATACTTTTAGCAAGTTAATATGACTCTCAACAGAGAAAAGCTATATTGGCTTATTATGCTAATACATTTGAAAGGTTGAACAAATATTTGTTTTGCACTGTTCTAATATTGTACACAAACCTTTTCGATCCAGTCAAAAAGGAAAACTTAGTTTCATCCCGCTCTATAATATTTGTAAAATTATATTCATACATAATATTATAGATATCAGTCGTTGTAGAGATACTTTTATGGTCTCGATAGTTGTAGATACGATTTCATGAAGAAGCTAACTTGACCTCTTTCAAGCCATGCTTATTTGAGTGGGTTCTTGTTATATCCATATAGTTAATATAACATGTGAAGGTAACTTGTACTGATTAACCATACCCCTTCACTCAAGCATGAGCATAGCTAAATTTGTAGCTTATTAATATGGACAACTTCTGTGAATGGACCTGGTCATGAAATAAATAGGGAGCTAAATTAACCTGCACAGTCCCAAGGTCTTCATCTGCTTACTTAAAATTAATAAATTTGATGGAACAATCTTCTGCAGAGAGACTCATCTGATTTATGGAAGAACAGAAGTAGGAAAATGTTTTGTATTGACTGCAAATTGGAGTTTATTACATACGTTCATGCATTACATAATGGGAATGGGGGGAAAACGTAGCTGCCAGAAAACTGAATTGAATGCCAACATTTATTCTTTTCCAGTATTATCTAAGCCTAGTGTTCTTAAAATGCAGACTCTGAGATGGATAGAATTTGTCACTTGGACTATCCATCTGGGATGGTCCTTCAACAATGGGACCTGTGTTCTCAGCAGGTCTCTGGACATTGGAAAGAGGCAGGATAGGGAAGGTTTTTCTCCACCAATATGATTGTGGTTTTCCATCCTGCAGTGTCCTATAAAAGTTATTTCGTATTGCAAAAGTTCGGTTAATCACTCTTCATTAGCCTTTAAGATTATAGGTAGAATCTATTCTACATTGAAGTTTCAGGGAGGAGCTACCTTCAAAAAATGTATGTAGCAATGTATTCTTGTTTCAGCAAGCTTTGCCTTTCAGATTTGTGAAAGGGAGAGTTGGCCTGTATTCCTGGACTTCACAAATGGGAAAGCCATCAAACCTGAATCCGTCTGTAATCAACCCTGGAGGCCCTTCTTGTTAGTTACTATTTATTACACTGTAGCAACTTTCATGCCACTTCAATCTGGTTGTCTCTTAACAAATGTAATGGCGCAGTCAGTATTAGCCAAAATAACACAGTGACAACCAATTTAATACATTGAAACAGTACTCTTGGCAACACATCTCAACCAAGGGAATAACTTCATCTTCAGCCATTCACAGAAGTCTCTAAACACATAGATCTTCACAAACCTCTGTTAACTCATGACGGAAGAGGTTGCTCCTCCCTCCAAGACAAGCTATTTCTCAGAAAAGTAGTCCCCACAGAAAATTGTCCACTTCCTTCCCTAAGATTCCCTAAGGGCCCCTGTGGATACTTTTTATTTGCTCATTTGAAAAGGCAGATTCTGTTTGGATTAGACAGTTTTGAAGATTCTGTGAAGCTTGCTTAGGAGATCAGTTCAGCAATAGGCCAAGAGATCCATCTTGTCCTAACTTCATGTCATGTTAGCATTAAAAAGGTATTTTAGAAGTTGTTTAGCTAGTTATCTTTAAACAACATTATGCTGTATTTTTATTGTCTTAAGAAGGCTTGCAAGAAATAAAATATTTCTTTTGAAAAAACTGGAAAACGCCTTGCAAGGGTATGAATATTTTAAATAAATAAATATGCTTCTATTTAACAAATACTTGCAATTATTTTGGGAGGTGACCGTTGTTTCCAACATTAGGCCGGGGTTGATTCGCTTCCAGCAATGATTCTAAAAACAGATGATATCAGTGTCAGAAATTCATTTGTATTAGCTTAGAATTATTAGAAACCACAATAGTCTTGTTGTTTCCAAGTGAATAGCCTGCATTCTTGGTCAGTTATATGACGTTTTTCTATGGAAACTTACTCCCACTTCATTTCATTTCCTGGGAATGTTTTTGAATTATTTGTGATACTAACTCACCTTTAATCTAACACAGAGACAAAAGACAATACAAATATAGAGCAGACTTTCCAAACAAAATGCCATCCAGGTTTGTTGGAACTGAAATTCAGAATTCTCAGCCAGTATTGCTCTGCACTAGTTGGGAATTCTAGAATTCTCAGCACCAACACATTATTAGTCCAATGAAGAGACAGACTAGGGGTGACAGGATATCAGTTTTCCAATATTTGAGGTACTGTCATAGAGAAGAGGAGGTCAACAACAAAGCACCTAAGGGCCGGACAAGAAGTAGAACTAAAAAGAAATTTCCTGACAGAACAATTAATTAGTGGGATGGCTTGCCTTCAGAAGTGGTGTGTGCTTCATCACTGGAGGATTTTAAGAAGAGATTGGACAGCCATTTGTTTGAAAGGGTCTCCTACCTGAGCAGGGGGTTGGACTAGAAGATCTCCAAGGTCCCATCCAACTCTCTCATTCTGCATTTAAGTGTTGCCAAGTTGGAGAAGGCTGACATATGCTGAAAGTCAGGACATTGTTTTAGGAGTTTGCTATAGAAGCTGGTTGAACTGGATTGTTCCTTGGTATGGAATATGTGGTCTATAACGATTTGGCAAGTTCATATTAGGATAGGGGCCTCGAAAGTTGGCAACTTTAAGACTTGTGGATTTCAACTCCCCAGATTTCTCAGACAATCATGCTGGCAGAGGAATTCTGGGATTTGAAGTCCACATTATGACGTTGCCAAGTTTGCAGACCCCTGCAAGACCTCTAACCTAATGGTGGAAATACTTTTAAATACAGCTTGTTGGGGCAAGGAGCCAGGATATTTCTGATCATGCTGAAGATGCCAGGACATGGTGGATGTGGCTAGCCTGCAGTTTCAAGCATGCTTATTCAGGGAGAGCAAGGGGTCTTTCAATTGACAGTAGAAATAAAACTAAACTTTGAGATCTTCTATTTGATCACCACCTATGCACTGGACAAAATGCAACCAGAGATAATGGCAAATGCATGAGTGACCACAGCCTTTTCTAAGAATTCAGGCATCATGTATATATTTCTGGAAAGTAGATTAGCCAGGGCTGGCTTTCTCCCATTTTGATACTTGAACACCTTTTTAAAAAAAAGATTGCTCATGTAGAATCTATTGGAACTGAACCCCTATTCTTTCAAGTGGGATGGGAAGGATTCTGTTATTACTGTGGTTCCCAAACTGTGTCCCAGGTGCCAAGAGAACTCCCAGGGGGTTATTTTCAAGAAGAAAACTATGGCAGTTAAATAATTTGTATTGCAGCTGAGCTTTAATTATGCTTTTCCTAAAAATGGTAAGGAATGGCTACATTGAATTTACATTCACTAAGGCTATAAATATAAAAAAGAGCCGTAAGAATTTCAGTCTGTCATTGGCTGGAGTACAGATAGTCTAGGATCATTTCTGCAGCATGGCAGTAATCCTGAACCTTCAACTTGATCTCTGACATTTCCTAGCTTCTAAATCGTTTTTTGATCACATGAGATACACCTGATTCAACAATTATATTTTCCTGCTTCTTGTCACGTTCATAGTAATAACCACACCTTAGTTACTTGGCACAGAATTTGGTAAGAGTGATATTTTTTCAGCTGTGTGATGTGTAGCTAATTATAGCCACCTTCTTCTTACTCTCTTTTTCTGAGCCATGTTGCAGAGATCCCACATAAAAGAAGCACAAGGTGGAAACATAATTGGTTTTGGTTGTACTGAGACAATCTGTAAAAACAAATGCTAGATTAGTGAACAGAGTACAATGCTATTGGTGGTTTCTAGGTATGATAGCTATATATAATGTCCAGCATCCGAGGCAGTATGTTTGTCCTCCTACTAGCTGCTACAATTATAAATTAGATTGTGTTCATGTGTTTCTTAAAGTACATTGTGGTTATTTTCTTCTATAATAAATCTGTTACTAATGCATGTATTCTGATTTAGAACTCCAAATATTTACCCTTCCTGAGAACACTTCCAGCCTGTCCAGATCTGGGAACTGGAATCCCCTGTTCCCAATCATGCTTTCAAATCGAGAATAAAATCCCTTTTAGAGTCCCAAATGTTGTTGCTAAGCCTTACTGCCTAATATGATGTGGGTAATGAATGTGGTGTGTTAAACAGTCTCAGATTTATAGCTGTATATGTAAATAGTACACTCAAAATAAACAGTGAAAAGTATACAAATAATGATAAAGTTTATTTAATTATTCCAAAATGTATATACACTTACTTAGGTGGAAAAGCCCATACTGTTGTCTTTAGTAAAGCAGCTGTTGGTACATTTTATGGATAATGCCATGTGAGAACTATTTGCTTAAAAAATGATTTTTTTAAGGAAACAAATATTATAGTTAGGCAGAAGTATTGCTATCTGTACTATTGCATCACCTGAGTTTTATAGACAAAATATTTATGGAATATTGACAGTAATTCCACTATAAGAGCCCTTTTTATAACATGTTATTAAGAACTTCATCATAAAACTAAAATTAATATAAACTACACAAGATAAAAAATACAAAAAGTTAAAAAATTAGGAAAAGAAGAAACTATCCCCCATCACAGCAAAGTATAGTTAACATCAATAGCATATACAATGAACCATCTCGATTTTCATAAAATTGTCAATGATTTTGGGAGAAGAGACACTAGGAATAAAAATAATGATATGGATAACCTCTTCATACTGCCTCCACAAAAGGAGCTTACTAAAGTTCCCAAAAGAATTGTGAGGAGAAGCCAAGAGAACATAAAAAAACAGATGTCTAGATATTATCTGAGGGGACTAAAGATGGTTTTGAGAAAGGGAAAAGAATGCAGTTTATTTGATCACAATTAAGATAGATGAATAGAGGACTGCTAGAAGAGAATATTTGTAGCTCAGGGCTGAACTCTCGGGTGCTTCATGCTCTCTGAACTTGGTTGTTTTGTTGCAGACATTTAATTACCAAACTAGGTAACATCATCAGTGCCAGTAGGGAGTGGGGTTGCTATCATTTTATATACTAGTGGCTTGCCCTGTCAGGCTTGGTGTAAGTGGTCTTGGTGATTCTTTGTTTACTGCAGCTTGTTTGTCTGAGTTGGTAGTTCCTTGACTATTCAAAATGTATCCATCCTGTGTCTATAAATAGCTTGCTGAAGTTGTGGGTGTCACTGATACAGTGTTCAATGATGAATTCTAACTCTAGGGAGAAGTTTGGGTCTGCGAGCCTTTAATGAATCTCTTTAAAGAATCTGAAGAAATATATAAACCTGTCTAACTGCAGGCAGATAGCATGCAGAGGTGTTAAAATGAGCAGTTAAGCCAGATACATGAAGCATTTGCGGTTTGGACTTTTTTTTGGGGGGGGGGGTTCTTTGAAAACTTTTTGCTTCTCATGCAAAAAGCTTCTTCAGTTCTCTTCTTCAGAAGCACCTTGGGACAATCATCACCTAGATCAGAGTTCCCCAAACTTTTCAGCTTTGCGGACGGGTGGGTGGGGAGTGGGGATGGTTCAGCATGTGTGATGGGCAAGCAGGTATGTGCGCAGCTCCATTTGTGCGAGTGCTGGGCATACACACCTGCCACTTGCACAAATTAAGTGTGCACATGCACCTTCCTGCTAATCTCATGAATGGGGATGTGTGTGCATGTGCGCTCACTCGCTACTTCCACAGCCCTGTTCCAAAAGGCTTAAGGTCTGGTAGTGGACCACGGTCTGGGTGTTAGGGACCCCTGACCTAGTTGATTGAGAATCTCCATAGACATTTGTGGAGCCTGGGGAGAGTGAAAATGGCCCTACCAGAGCCTCTGTGCATGCCCTACCTGGCATCTGCGTGGAGACTCCTGGGAGGGGCGGGGTGGGCAGGCCAGCCAGTCATCCTAAATACCAGTTCAGTGAACCAGATGTCAGATTAACATCTGGTGTGCCCAAACTGGCCTGAACCAGCTAAAACCCACCCGTGCATTTATCTAGTGGAATTAGTATTGTTTTAAAATCTAGCAAGTTTTTTCCAGGCCTGCTACATAAAACACCTTAGAGACACCATGGGTCATTTTTAACCCTTATTTTTCAATGCATTGATATCACATATCTTGATCAGATGTTCTTCAAAGTAGCTTACACATACTTTCAGCAAAACATGTTTAGAAAGGCCTGAAAGAGAGAGAGAGAGAGAGAGAGAGAGAAGATATTACAGTAAAGTACAAAAATATGGGAAAGAAAGTAAAATAATAGCATAAATTTTAAGCCTCTTAAGTGTCAATTCACATTCTAGTAGCAGTGAGTGGATGTCTCTCTCATGAGTTCCTATTTCATAAAGGGCCACTACTTACATCTGTAATAGAATTGCCAGTTTGAATTTCAACTCAGTAGGTCATTCAGAAGAGGTTTCCATTAGTAAAACTAGAAAGAGCACTAATTATTGACATTGTAGGTGGAGAGCCATGTTAGTCTTATGGTAGGTAAAAATCAGGAGGATCTAGTTTTGTACCCCTGAATGAGACCTGCTCCATTCAATATATCTTCCATCCCATGTGCTCCCTCTATCCTTGCCAGGGGTGATTCTAGATTATGTGAAATCAGGACAAAAGCTGTTCAACTTTCATAATACACAGGGCAGTAGTTCACAGTCTTTTTCTTGGAAAATCTTTGAATCAATTATTCTGAGATTTTCCAATTCTACTGGTGGACAAAAACGCAAAACACAGTACACTTAGCCAATACTTGTTATGGTTACCCAGCTTTTATTTGCTGTATGCAGATTCTTGCTATTGCATGAAGATGAGTGTCAGAGCCCACCAGGGGCTAGGCTGCAAGCAATCAGTTTAGGTGTCCAGGTCAAAGTGCTTTTCAGTTCAGTGATAATCAGGGCTGAATAAACATATTTCAGGGCTGGCACAAGTCTTAATTCCAAAAGCAACAACTCAATAGGGTTGCTTCATCCAAGGTAAGTGACCCAAAGGAATAAACTTGTAATATGGCAAAATCTCCTGGCAACAAAATGAGGTCAAGCTAACATCTTAACATAAGATTTTGCCTTTTATAAAAAGAGAGAGTTGGATTGATTCTTGGGATTTCATTTGCAGCCAGTTGGTACCCATCAAGGTTTGCAGATTGAATAACTGCCAATGTGGTTCCAGTCAGAGGTGGTATTCAGCATTTCTGACAGGTTTTGGAGAACCGGTAGCGATAATTTTGATTGGTTCAGAGAACCAGCAAATACCACCTCTGATTAGCCTCGCCCTGCCCCTTCCAGGAGTCTCCACGCACTCCTATTTGGCTGCCAGGACGCTTCAGGAAGGTTTTCTAGGCCAAAAACAGGGTACGGAGGGGGGGTGCGGCTGCCCACCCAGTCACATGGCCACAAAACCACACCCACAGAACCAGTAGGAAAAAAATGGAATCCCAGCACTGGTTCTAGTGATAGAGAAGAGAATGTATTAGAGTCTGGTTACGGTGGGCTCTCCTTCAACACGCACCCTATAATATTACTTCAGTTGTGAAAGAGAATGGCAGGTTTAAATGGCTTTTAATGGCTTTCAGTTATGAACGCATGCAGCTTAAATTGAGATAAAGCAGGCACTGCTAGAAAGCAGCTCTTCCAATACTTTCTATTTTGTCCGTGCCTAGATTGCTACACCCCTAAAGACCGAGTGGCTGTGGGTATTGCCCCCCTGTGGTTCAGTTAATTGTCCATCTCTTATTCTGGGGGGAGACAAATTACTCCCCTCAGAACGAGTGCGCAACTTGGGGGTCCTCCTGGATCCACAGCTGCAATTGGAGCA
>JANHGC010001125.1:189062-199537 GCA_027560395.1 Boaedon fuliginosus
GATAGATAGATAGATAGATAGATAGATAGATAGATAGATAGATAGATAGATAGATAGATAGATAGATAGATAGTCTTCAGTGTATGCCCACAATTAAGCCCAAAATTTACGTTGTTAAGTCAGTTTGCTCCATTTTATGACTTTTCTCAGCAGATTTGTTAAACTACTTGCTGCAGTTCTTAAATTAGTAACAGTTGTTAAGTGAATCTGGTTTCCCCATTGACTGCTTGTCAGAAGGGTGCCAAAGGGGATCACATGACCTGGGATACAGCAATGGTCATACATATGAGTCAGTTGTCAAGCACGTAAATCACGTGACCACAGGGATGTTTCCACGGTCATAGGTGTGGGCAAAGAGTCATAAGTTACTTTTTTTTTCAAAGCTTTATAACTGAACAGTCATTAAATGAACTGTTGTAATTCGAGGACTATCTGTATGATATCCATTCTCAATTGTTCTGAAAGACTACAATAGAAATGTATTAAAAACACTGCTTGGGTTTAATGGCAAATAAAAGGGAAAGCTATGCTACTCCATGAAATTATAGGCAGATGTTAACACTCAAGTGCTCAAAGGCATTCTTTTGCTTTGAACCCCAAGTTACACACACACACACACACACACACACACACACACGTACTTTAAAACAGGCTGCATAAATCCTCACATGGCTCTTAGAAAACAAGCTTGAAGCTCCTGAAGTGTCCTAAGGAAAGGATGTGTCTCTCATTCTGAGGGCTTGCAGTAGACTTGATGCGAAGGAGGCTGCATCTGTCTCCCCCTTAGCATGCCCCCTCCCTTACTTTATCAGGCAAACCTTAGTAATGCCTTGCCTTTGTAGTTGGAAAAGGAGCGGGACAAGGAGATCAGCGACGATGAGGCGGCGGAGGAGGAAGAGGAGAAGAAAGCTGAGAAGGAGGAGGAAGAGGAAGCCCCCAAAGATGAAGAGAAGCCCAAGATTGAGGATGTGGGTTCAGATGAGGAGGAGGAGGAAAGCGGCAAAAGCAAAAAGAAGACCAAGAAGATCAAAGAAAAGTATATTGACCACGAGGAGCTAAACAAGACCAAGCCCATCTGGACCCGCAACCCTGATGATATCACCCAGGAGGAATACGGCGAATTCTACAAGAGCCTCACCAATGACTGGGAAGACCACTTGGCGGTCAAGGTGAGTGACTCGGGCAGTGAGAGGGGGAAGCGATCTGGGTTTCCGTCTGAGCAAAAGGTCTTTTGCAGTCAGCAGAGAGAGGCCTAAATGGCAGCTGATGGGCTTCTTTAGAACTGACCATGCTTAATGTTACTGTTTAGAGCCCTGAATTTTGACACATTGTTTGCTTGTTACAGAATATCTTTCACATTTTTCCCCATTAACACAGCTCTCCCCAATGGAGAACTTTCAGCTTCTTTTTTCTTCCTTCTGCTTTCTCTGTTGCAGCAGAGAATATTTCAAGGTGTTCTTTAACTGTTGATTTAGTGTTGAGAATGTTAAAGGCAGCTCATCCTGTGAAGGAAAAACTTTGGGTTCGCTCCCCCCCACCTCACCAGTCCTGCTGTTCATGCCTAGCATGAAAAATAAGCAGTAAATAGAAGACCTTGCCTCAAGATTAGGTGAATGGAAATAATGGGAACTGTAGCACCAATACATTGTCCCTCATGTCAGTTTTTCGGTAATGATATAGTGCTTGAAGTTGGGAGATGTGGGCGGAGGAGAGAATGTAACTTCTCTCTCTTTTACTTGCTTTGCCCTGTTAAAGTCAAATTTAGAAGATAATATTGAAAATGAGGTCTGTTTCTGGTGGTTGCTTTCCATATTTGAACAAGTTTCTGTCCTTTTCTGACCTTCAGGAAGTGTTGGGAGTTTTCTGATAGTGCACAAGGATTTTTTTTATACACATTTGTGTCAAAACTCACAATCTTTTCTTATTTCAGGAGTTTATGCAACAAATATCTTTCAAGTTTAGGGCAAAGGCCAGAATGCAGCAACCATCGTAATTTCTCAGTTTGCCCAATTAATGGCTGAACTGAGAGAGAGCTATGCTGGTTTCCATTTAGTCTTAGGTAATTCAAAGTTCAGGTTCTTTAAAACCTTACATGGCTGAGGACTTGCAAATCTGTGGAATCGTTTCCTCCCACAGTTTCTGCCATCTGCAAGATCTGGGGAGAGCACCCTTCAAGTCTTTCATATTGCCATAATTGGGGGGACATGCTGTTTCTAGTGGTGCCCCCCTCTTTTGGGGAGTGCACAGCCTGAGGTCAAGTCAGTAGCAACCCTGCTGTGATCCAGGAAAAAGCTGCCAAGAGCTGGCTGGTCTAGACAGCCTTTGGGAAATGATGGTGGTAATTGTGGTAATTGCATTGCCTCTAGTGTGTTAATGGATAGGACAGTTTGCTGTGATGTTAGTGCTAATGAGTTTTACTGTGTTTCTTTGTTCTTTCTGTTTTATTTTTGTGTTATTAGTAAGCCACTTAAAACCGTTTCTGGAACAGAGCAGCAAATACATTGCAGAAAGGAAAGAACAAAATGGTGTTTTTAATTTTATTTATTTATTTATTTATTTATTTATTTATTTATTTATTTATTTATTTATTTATTTGATTTATACCCCACGTCTCTTCCCCGGTCAAGGGGAACTTGAGGCGGCTATGGGCAAGGATGGCTCGCTTCTAAGCAGATGTTAGTCGATTGGAAATTAGTCAGGTGCTCACGGGGCTTGTTTGTTCTTCCCAATCTTCCCAGCATTTCTCTGTGGAGGGGCAGTTGGAGTTCCGGGCGCTCCTCTTCATCCCCCGTCGGGCTCCATTTGACCTTTTTGAGAACAAGAAGAAAAAGAACAACATCAAACTCTACGTCAGGAGGGTCTTTATCATGGACAGCTGTGATGAACTCATCCCAGAATATTTGAGTAAGCCCTTCATCCTTCCTGCATTTTTTTTCAGCTAGAATGACAAGTTGTTTAATTAGCCTTTGGCTGACTAATCTCCATTGATAATCACCCTGTTCCCACATGTTTAATTCAGTCACCCACTAATCCAATCCGAACTGGTTTTAGCAACAGACGACAGTAAAGCGGGCTCAAAGTCACCATCTTTGGAATGCAGGTTGTCCTCAACTTACAACAACAATGGAGCTCGAAATATATGTTGCTAAGTGAGACAGCAGTTAAGTGACTTTTGCCCCATTTTATGTCCTTTCTTGCCACTGTTGTTAAGGGTACCACTGCAGTTCTTAAGTTAGTAACACGATTCTTAAGTGAAGCTGGCTTCTCCATTGACTTTGCTTTTCAGAAGGTCACAAAGGGTAATCACAGGACCCCCGAGACTGCACCTGCCATAAATTGCCAAGTGTCTAAATTTTGATCGGTGGGGATGCTACAACAGTGAAAAATGGTCATAAGTCGCTTTTTTCAGTGCCGTTGTAACTTTGAAAGGTCACTAAATGAACTGTTGTAAGTCGAGGACTACCAGTACTGCAGTTGTTTGACAGTTGCAGTGTTTAGTAGTTCTAATCTAATGGGGGGGATTACCTAGGCATAAACCCTATTACCACAACATGATTTGAGTTGGGGAAGAGGATTAGTGTGTCATGGGAATTGCAGAAAAGGGATTAACTGACCCAGGTAATCAACACTTGAGGAAGCTAAACACAGCCCCAAATAGCCTCTGTAGGGCAAATATTTGAAACCAGTCTAAAGACCAGTTTTCATACCTAGTTCTCCAAGCAAATGAAAAACTTGAGAAAGAATGGCTGAAAAAGCAAGGCCTTCCTATTACACAGCTCACTGCCGGGGCACTGTTCCCCAACATGCTCTCTGCTGCTTCTGTGGCTGATGAGGAAGGAGGCAGCGATGCCATTCAGTCTCACCAGTTCTTTCTCGGTGCAAAGCCTCACGGTACACTAGGCCTGGAAAAAGTCGGCAAGAGCTGTGTACAGCTGTGATCAGAATTCAGACACTTGGCTACCGACTCACATTTGTGACAGCTGCATTGTCTTGGGGACATATGATCCCCCTTTCCCACCTTCTGACAAGCAAAACCAAAGATTCACTTAACAACTGCAGTGATTCACTTAATAAATGGGGCAAGAAAGGTTGTAAAATGACAAAACTCAACAGAAATTTTGGGCTCAGTTATGGTCATAAGTCGAGGACTGCCTGTACTATACAAGGTTGGTGGAGTTACAGTAGGCCGTGTTTGACCTGTGGGGTCATCTTTGCTCTGAAACAGAGGCCACCTTAGTAACAATGATAGTTAATCCAAAAACTGGGTTTAGCAATGCTAGTGTCCTACTGTTGAACTGCAGTCCCTTCTGCCAGCCCAGAGTTCTCTGTATTGTATCCTGTTTTCCTCTGATGGAAGTGACAAGAGCAAGGAGAGGGATGATTAGTTGAAGGGAGACAAAAAAGATTGGTTTCCTTTGCACCACATTCCTGTTTATCCACTGTTCCTTCCCCAAAAAATTGAAGCATATATCCCTGGATTCCTTTTGTTTAAAAACAATGTTTAGTGGAATGGGATAGATGAATTATCTGTCTTAACCTCTTTCCCAGGATCCGTTTCTGTGCAACAAATGTCTTAAGTAGCTTTGCTTGATAGAAGAAAGGAAGAGATATTGGTGTATTCAAGAGGTTTTAAATTTTCATCCATCTTAGTCGGCTTGGCCAGTGTGAAGTCCTGGGCTTGGCCAATGCAAAGGGACTGGGAGTTATTTAGAACAATTGGAATGCATAGCATGGCTTCCTCTGTAGGGATATAAGAAATGCCTTGGGAAGAAATAAGGTCCAGGTGATCCAAACAAGAGAATGAAAGCTGACAATAAATCCAGGTAGAACAGAGCAAAAACCCTTTGCAAGTTTTTATAACACATCATTGTTGGATGGGGAAGAGTTCTTCACTTCAGTGCATTAACTCAATCAGACATGAAATATGAACAAAATGTACTTTAGAAGAACGGACAATAAATACGCATGGTACTTATACACATTCTCTTTCATTCTCCAATCACTAGGAGTTTTCAAAATGTTCACCAGTCTGTTCTTACCCAGATTACATCACTGCCACAGCTGTTTCCCCACCACCCCTGATTTTGTTTCCTTCTCTTATAAACACAGATTTTATTCGAGGTGTAGTGGATTCTGAAGACCTGCCCTTGAACATCTCTCGTGAAATGCTACAGCAAAGCAAGATTCTCAAAGTGATTCGCAAGAACATTGTCAAGAAATGTCTGGAACTTTTTGCAGAGTTGGCTGAAGACAAAGAGAACTATAAAAAATTCTATGAGGCCTTTTCCAAAAATCTGAAGGTGAGAGTCCTGCCCCTTCCTTTTGGTAACACAACAATTCAAAATAATTTTTTAGTTTGTTTCCTAATTTAACTAGTTACTGAACTATCCCAGCTGTGAAACACACACAGCTAAACTATTTAGGTAGGTATATTGGTTTTTAAAAAGTCATTTAGTTTCTTACATAAAATGTAAAGGATTTATAATGGTTTCCAGCTACAGTTTTTGGTTCATTTCCATACTTAAATGAAAACTTTGATCATCTATAGGGGGGGTGGGGTCAGGATTTGTCTTTTTAGTTTGCATTGTCCACTCACAATGGGGGTGGAGAGTCTGTATAACTCCTGATATATAAATACATAAAACTCATTCACTTTCAGCTGGGGATCCACGAAGATTCTGCCAACAGGAAACGTCTCTCAGAGCTCTTGCGCTATCACACTTCTCATTCTGGAGATGAGTTGAACTCTCTAACAGAGTATGTGTCCCGAATGAAGGAGAACCAGAAGAACATTTATTACATCACAGGTGAGTGACAGTCCATTGAATGGCCCTGACTGAACATATCACATGGCAGGAATGCTGTTTGCCCTGAGCAGCCATCTTCTTATTCTTGATCTTGATCTTAAAGACTTACATTGAATTTTTTAGGTTCTTTGGAAGCCTGTAATGCCATCTATACTGAAAATATTGCCTTTCCTAGCTCTTATGAAGTGGCATGAGAGAGCTGGGCTCATTCTCTAAATTTCAGGATTGCAGAGACCTGACCTGAAAATCTCTGAGCAGTTTTAATTTAAGTGTTTAAGGAAGTAGAAGGCTTTGGAAAAGGGTTTGTGAATATTCAGGTTTTCACCCTCCTACAAATTCTATATGCCATATTCAAGTTTCAAAACCTCCTTTTCAGTGCATTTTTAAAAATGGTGATTCACCACCAGAATCTCCTTAAATTATTTTATGCAATACCTGCAAATGAAAATATGCAAAATTAATGCACATAATAGAAAATGAAATTTACATTCCAGAATCCTAGGGTTTTCTGCAATTGTTTTACTCTGCTGAAATACTGGCATCACACAGTTTAAGAGTGGATATAAAACTTTTTTCAGTGTATTGCTTAAAGTTACAAATAAACTTTTTTAACTTCTACAGCATCTAGTTTTATTATTGATTTTATGGGTATTTTAAATATTACAGAAATATAAATGTTAAAATAGTAAATAGAGAAGTAAATGAAATAAGGAAAAGTGGCATTGCTTCCTGGTACCACCAGCTTTGGAAATGCATTCCTTGGTACCATAAAAGAGCTGGAATGTCCCCTTGCCTGATAGAGGATAGGAGCAGTTGATTAGGAAAGGATTTGGGGCTTTTTAGTAACCAGCATATTGAGAGAATCAATACACATTGGAATACATTTGAAGATTAGAATTATCAGTATTCTGTTAGTATTCTCAAATCTAAATTTGAGTATAATTAAAAGTATACGCTTTGAACTCCTGTTTGAGGGGAAGGCTTGTCCCATTGTCAAAGTTTTCCAGTAATTGTAACTTGGACTGTATTGTTACCAAATTGAGACATAATAGTTTTCCTAACTATATAAATGACTAGTAACTACAATTAGAACATTTTAATTCTTAGAATACTGAGACATCAACCAAGGGCCTTTCAGTGCAAGGCACGTATAGCATGCCCTTTTATGGGAGCTAATATCTAAAAGGGAACTGCTGTGATATTATTGGTGGTCCAAGTGTGTAACTGGAGATTTACCACTTCCACCTCTCTGGTACTGCAGGAGAGAGCAAAGAACAAGTGGCCAATTCTGCCTTTGTGGAACGTGTGAGAAAGCGCGGTTTTGAGGTGATATACATGACGGAGCCCATTGATGAATATAGTGTTCAACAACTGAAGGAGTTTGACGGGAAGACATTAGTATCAGTCACCAAGGAAGGCCTGGAACTGCCAGAAGATGAAGATGAAAAGAAAAAGATGGAAGAGAACAAATCTAAATTTGAGAATCTTTGCAAATTAATGAAGGAAATCCTGGAGAAGAAGGTTGAAAAGGTGAGATTGTCATGTTGTTGCCCTTTATGGTTGTTGGGAGCATTGATGTCATTATGGTTGTTGGGAGCATACCTGTGCCCCCATCATACATTGTTGAAGTGCCATGACTTACAATTTGGCTTGTCTTTCTAGGTGACAGTTTCAAACCGGCTAGTCTCTTCCCCCTGTTGTATTGTCACCAGTACCTATGGCTGGACAGCCAACATGGAACGTATCATGAAGGCCCAGGCTTTACGAGATAACTCTACTATGGGCTACATGATGGCCAAGAAGCATCTGGAGATAAATCCTGATCACCCCATTGTAGAGACTTTGCGTCAAAAGGCTGAGGCAGACAAAAACGACAAGGCTGTCAAGGATCTAGTGGTACTTCTCTTTGAGACAGCATTACTTTCTTCAGGTTTCTCCTTGGAGGATCCGCAGACCCACTCTAATCGAATCTATAGAATGATCAAACTGGGATTGGGTGAGTTGCTAAAATCTCAGGGAAACACTTGCCTAGTGACTGCTTCACAATATTAGTATTTTGCCCTGATGTTTTCACCCCAGAATAGTGGCTATTTGGCAAAATAAATAATAGCTATTTGGAAAACTTACCTTTTTGATTAAGGTAACAGTATCCCTGGAAATCTTCCCATAAATTTGTATTAACCTTTTAACAAGAAGAAATTTGTCCTGAAAGAGTAAAAGAAAACTACATGGGGTAGTCCACATAACACTGCAGTCTTCCACATTGGCTAGCTATGGGTAAAGACATGAAGTACGGCCTGGAATTGGATACCAAACTCTGATGCACCAGGAAAATATTTGTAGCCATGATGCAAACTGGAAGTTTGAAAGATCAGATGTTCATACTCAGCAAGAATGAGCACTCTGCCTCAGATTTGTTCACACACATTGCTGTACTTATCTACAATATGGGAAAAATATTTGCCCACCTTCATGCTTGAATTGTGGAATAAACTCTGGTGCTAAACATTGTTCACTCACACCTCTAACATTTAAGTTATAACCATATACCACGACCCACCCCAATAATAAACCCAACCCTAATTTTTTGGGGGTGGGCCTAATATTACCCCTCCCTCAAAAATAAGCCCTGGGATTTTTGCAGCCTTTATGTGCCCGGGATGCCTGCAGGAACCCTGGCTTCTAAGTCCGATGATGCGTTCTCCTCCTCCCTCAAAAAAAGTTAGACCCTCCTCGAAAATGAGTTCTTATTTTCAAGTCTAAAAAAAAATAAGACAGTCTTATTGTTGGAGAAATAAGGGTGGATATTCACAGTGGGCTTCAGAGTTTTAGTATATTTGTAAACATTTAGTCATACTAAGGTCATAGACGTGTAGCACTATTTCTAAAGGGTAGCCTAAAAATAATTTGGCTTTACTCAATACCTTTCTCCTAGGAATTGATGAAGAAGAAGTTGCTGTTGAAGAATCCACTTCTACTGTATCTGAAGAGATCCCACCCCTGGAAGGAGATGAGGATGCATCGCGCATGGAGGAGGTGGATTAAAGAGGAGGAGCTGATCTTCCCTCTTTCCTGCCTCCCTCTTTCCCTGTGCCATCACCTTGCTCAGGAACCCTGGCAGTGCTAACTGCACCCTCCAAATGGTCTCTGTGTCTTTTATAAATGGTAACTAACATGGCAGGTAGCCTTCCACATTTATTTGGTCTGTCTGCTTGTTCAAAAATGCTGCTTTAGGGGAAAAGGGTCAGTCTAATTGTTCGAAGGGTTTTTGCTCTCCTGTCCATGAAGATTTTGTTCTAGTTTTAGCTTGACCGCCAAACATCCATCCCACTATAGCTGAAGTAAACACCCAGAGAATGTCCTTCCCACTAATATAGCAGTGAGACTCCCCCCCGCCCCAGCCCATCTCTTGCTGCTGCCTGTTGTCTTGAGAAAGCAGGGACTTGCAATCTTGTTCACTGTGTTTGGTTTTGTTCTACTGGAATTAAAATAAAGAAGAATATGGTTTACAATGAAATGGGGTTGTTGACGTCATTATTATGTTTAGTCGCACAGTCAGCCTGATGTTTAGACTGGATTTGGGACTATTATCAAGGAACTAGGAAGGGCAAGATGATGTTTGATGGTGTTAAAAAGCATTGTTGCAGGATATAAACTGTTCCAAATAAAGATGCCTTTTGCAGTTGATGGATGGTGATTTGTTAGTGCAGATGGTGTTCCAAGTGGTGCTCCAGACGCTTAGTGATTTCACCCAAGGCATCTATTATTACTATTGGTACAATCTGTGCTTTCTTTTGCCAGTTATGCTACTTCTATTTGCCGATGTTTGTTATGATTGTCTTCAGTTCTTTCTGATCCGTTTTGCTGTCTCCAGGTCAGTGTTCACTATTACCATTCCACTGTCCACTGTCAAGACTTTGGGGTCTTTCCTTATCAGCAGTTGTTAAGTCTTGGGTATTATGTGACAGATGCTTGTCTACTTGAATTCCAAAGCCCCACAGCACTGTAGCTTCTTCATTTTCTATTTTGTGGCCCGACCAGTTCTTCCTTGCAGGAAAATGTTATTTCTTGCAGATGTTCCAGTGCACCAGTTTTGTTACTTTGGCGTGCTATTATAGTCAGTTTGTGTGATTTTCTTGCAGCACCTCGCTAGGTGGTGCACTATTTCTTCAGCTTCTCTGTGGAGGTAGCATTGTCTTAATTCTGACATTGCGTGCATTTGTGCTTAAGGCTTGGTTTTGTGAAGCCAGAATTAGCCTGTTTCTTTCTTCATCATAACTGCTTTTAGCCATTACCTGATCTTGTTATCTGCTTTCCTACTAGTTTTTTAACGAATTGGCCATGTATTACTTTACTTTGCTAGTCTCTTTTTCTACTCTTCATTTGATCTTTCTTCTAATTTAGTTTGGTCTCTTTGGTATTCAGTCAGCTTTCATGGTGTACTAGCTTCAATGCATCTTCTTCACTGTTCAAATTTTCTTCCAATGCACTACTTTCTTTTTCAACCACGCGGTGTACTGGCAACGTTACATGCCCAACTATTTTCCTTGGCAAGTTGGCAAGTAATCTAACATCACTGCATGGACGAAGGGTATAATTTATTTATTTATTTATTTATTTATTTATTTATTTATTTATTATTTCGATTTCTATCCTGCCTCTCTTCAC
>JANHGC010001125.1:217851-231710 GCA_027560395.1 Boaedon fuliginosus
ATCACATGACCCTGGGATACTGCAACCATCATAAATATGAGCTAGTTGCCAAGTATTGAAATTTTGATCCGCACCTGCGGCCGCCCATGATGCCGGCGGGGCCGGAGTGCGCGAGGCTCCCAGCGCTTGTGTGGGTCCTTCGAAAACGGCCGCGCCTCCGTCCCCCGACCGCCACAGGCCGCAAAAACCGGCGCTTCGGCCGGCCGCTGGCACCTTCACGAGGGGGCGCCCCACAGCGTCCCCTGCCGTCCGGAGGCCGGAGCGCGGCTCCGAAGGGGAAGGGAGCCCCCGGCAAGCGGACGGAAAGGCGGGCAAGGCCGGGATGGAAAGTGAAAGAGGCTCCCCGCGCGCAGGAGGGGAGCGTTTCCGTTTCTCCGGCCGCTCCGGTACGATTCGGGGAGGGCTTCCAATCAAGCCTGGGCGGACCCCGAGCTCTCTCGCGGCAAGAAACAAGCGCTATTTTGTTCCAAGGACGCCCGCAAACGGTGGCCAGACGGCGGGCGAAGCCAGCGCTTGAGCTGGAAAACAACGTCGCCCGCCCAGGTTTGAAAAGCCGGCTGGCTTTGCGCCTAGTAGCCAGAGGTTAAATCTTTTCAGCCTACCTCTATGCCTTTCTAAATTCGTTTTGCTTTATATTTAGCATTTTCTGGTACCCGTGAGAGTAAAGGCA
The DNA here is from genome assembly GCA_027560395.1 of Boaedon fuliginosus. Taxonomy (NCBI): domain Eukaryota; kingdom Metazoa; phylum Chordata; class Lepidosauria; order Squamata; family Lamprophiidae; genus Boaedon; species Boaedon fuliginosus. The sequence continues at coordinate 218,522 of JANHGC010001125.1, forward strand.
TAATTACTTGGCCTTCGCTCGCATTCTTTCCCCCGCCCCCGGAAGAAACTGAAGGAAAATCGATTCTGCTTAGCCTGACTGTTGCTGGTTTTGTTCAGTAGCTCCAGACTCTCCGCCATAAGCATCCATTTCACCAGGACTGTAGGTCAATAATTGTTATTTCTGCGCTCCTGTAAACGTATGCTTGTGTCTTCAATGAGAATATCTGATTACATTTTAGTCTCTGTCTCCCCCCTCCCCCACGCCTTTTTTTTTTTTAAAAAAATGCCTTTGATTTTTCAGGGGTCAGGCATAACCATCCTTTCCTAACTACAAGGAGGCCAAAATGACAGAACATAAATTAGGACATCACATCCTTTCCTACTTGCATGGCAATGCCATGTAAAGGGCAGAGATTTATATCACACTAGCTTATGACATGGCGTTGCCCCAGTAATTTTTTATGGGACTGCCATCTTCCTTCCTTCCTCACTTCTGTTTCCCTCTGTCTCCCTTCCTCCCTTCTTCCCTGCCTGCTGCAGACTACAATTCCCAGTGTTCTTTGCCTGATTTGCATGCCTTGCCTCTATTGGCTGGAGAGCCTTCATTGCCTCAGTAGAGTTTGGCACTGAAATGCAAGAGGGAAGGTGCACTTTAGCACCATTTTCTGCGTGGGGACCAAAAAACACATTAGTGACCCCCACAGTGTTTGTCGCCAGAGGATAAGGCATGTGTATGCCAAGTTTGGGCCAGATTGGTGCTGGCATGGAGGAGCCTATTGAGGACATACCCACAAACCCACACTTCTCTTTTATAGATATAGATTTAATTCTTTGCCCTCTCTCTTCACGGCAAATACCTATGGCTTCAAGTCTTCACTTACTCCTAGCTTCTCATTATGTGTCCAAAATAAAGCTTCATTTTTTAGGGCTCTTCCAATGAGCAGGCTGGTTTTACTTAATGTTGCACTGAATAATTTGTTCCAAGCTATTTATTCTCAATACTTTTTCCAGCTCCAAGTTTGTCTTTCTTAAGCCTTTCTGTTGATCTAGCTTTCACACCCGTAGGTTACAATTGAGAAAAGTGCGACCTTGACAGTATGTATCTTTCTTGTCAGTACAATTTTAAGATTTGGTGTAGACTTGTTACAGTTTTGTTTTTCCCCAAGTAACAAATGTCTCTTTATTTGATGACTGCAAAGCCCAGGAAGATAAGATGTATTAACTTCCTCAACTTGTTCTTTAACTTTCTGCGCTGATTTGGCATTGCCTGTGGACATAGTTTTTTTTAATACTGAGCAACAACAATCCTTTGAACTCTCTTCTTTCACCTTCAGTTACTTCCCCCATTTCCAGTTATCGGGTGTTAAGATCTAACATCTAACAAGGGCTGCTGTTGGAACATAGGGGAATTGAATATTTTCATTCCCTCACTAAAAATATTATTAAAGAGTGTAAGGCCTTTTTAGACAAATTAATGGTTGTGAATTCTCTTTCAGTTGAGTAAGCCAGATGGCCAAGTGATGTTGCTCTGTTCAGGGGCAGCAGTTACTAGCTTGCTTATAGGCATCTAACCTGACTGGCCTTAGTTAAGCCAGAATACAGAAGGCAGTGTTCCTGTCACCTGTCAGATTGTAGCAGGTGTGGGCAATACCTGAACAGTTGGGAGTCACAACTTAGCCGTTGCTGTATTGTGGCCTCCAGGAAGATTCAGGTGATGAGCGAGAGCACTATAAATAAATGGAGCTGAAATACTTCATCATGATTTATTAAAGTTATGGATGAGAATGAGAGAGGGAAACCTTTAAGAGATAAACCGTTACTGTTCCCATCATTACCTCCCCTTAATTCTAAAAAGAGTTCAAAATTGCATGATCAACATTCATCCATTTTGATGGTGTAATCTTGGCTGCTTGGCAGGCTACAAATGGGGATCTGTTAGATTATATAAGATCCATGGGGATTCCCATCCCACTCTTGTCAGGCAGCAGGTTTTTCTTTTTATTCTGATCTTTCTTTTACACTATCTTCCCATCTGACTGAACAGTATTAGATACAGAAGCCATATGACTTGAATGTGTACCATGAACAAAATATCAGGAAAGGCAGAATATAAACCAAGTATTAAATCAAATCCATGAGAATAAAAGGATCACTGAAGGTTTTCTTTCCTAGATAAAAAAAACTATTCTGACAATATTTCATGATTAAATGCAATAAATGCTTTTATCTGTACACTTTAGGTAAATTTTGCACTAATGAATTTTATATTCATTATATATATTCATTAGGGGGGAGAGAAATTGCCCCCCTCAGAACGAGTTCGCAACTTGGGGGTCCTTATGGATTCACAGCTACAATTTGACCACCATTTTACGGCTGTGACCAGAGGGCCTTCTCTGTGGCGGCACCGTCCCTTTGGAATACGCTCCGAGGAGATTCGAACCACCCCCAATCTACCTACCTTCCTCAAAGCCGTAAAGACCTGGCTTTGTTGGAAGGCATGGAACTGAGATCTTTTCCAAACCTGTCCTTTCCCTCTTGTATGTGTGGGTGATATGAATGAGTTTTTTGTTGTTATATTGTATAGGATATGTTTTAATTGTTGTACGCCGCCTCGAGTTCCCCCAATGGGGGAAGAGAAGCGGGATATAAATCAAATAAATAAATAAATAAATAAATAAATAAATAAATAAATAAATAAATAAATAAATATATTTAGGTATGAGAACATTTAGTACCTACATCAATCAATCTTCAGATTACTGCCTAAGCCAATCAAATGGATCAAAACTTTCTGTGTCTTATAAATGGCACATACCAATGGGCACCAGAGACCAGTTTCATAAAGGTTTTTCCACAGATTGGAGGGGCTTGGTTTTGCATGTTGTCGGCATCCTGTGGATGGGACTTCACTTGTCTGCATGGCCGGGTTCCTGGTATGCTGCAGATCAGTGCCAGTTCACAGACTGGGGGTTGGGGACCCCTGGCAAATACTACATAATAATGTAAATTAAACCATACAGGAAGAATTCATTGTAGGAAAGCTGGTTTCTACTATTTATCATCCTTCCCTGACTGCCATTATATGCATAATTAAATTTACACCGCATTATAATGGCCTAAGTCAGAACAAAACTCGTGTGGGAACTCAGATCTTTACTTTGGTAGCTGACTATTGGTTTCCCCAGCAGTCACCTGCAGAAGAGCTATTGGGATGCATGAAAGAATATATTTTATTGTGGCTATGGCTGGACAAAAGAACGTTTCTGTTCTTACTGTTAAAGGGTGATGTGTGTGTCTCCTCTTCCAGAAAACGATGTCTGTAGGCATGTGAAAATGTGTGGGCTGTTTCTGATATAAGACGTGGGCAATCTCTTGGGAGTCACAATGGAATCTAAATGTTTGCAGTGACATTCTACTAGTAGGCTTATGTGGAGGCTGAAAGAATTTCCCAAAATGAGTAGGTTATTATATATTCCACCTCCAGTTTGGTGCACAGGATGAAAGGTCACCCAGAGTCAGATTTACACCAAAGATGTACAAATGTAGTAGAGAGATTCACGTCTTTGCCAAGAATCTGCAGTTAGTAAGATGAACTAATGCTGTAAAGATCATATGGAGAATGTAAAAATACGAAAATCAGAAGCAATATTTACATCCCTGAATTATTTATTTATTGATGCTTCTTCACCTTCAAAAATGTTGTGAAAAAAATGGACTTAAAAAAGCCAAGTAAAAAAACTTCACAAGTGGCAAAATCCAGGTTTGCAGGATGTAATTTGTTTTTAAGTTGATTTCAAGAATCTACAAGCCAGAGCAGACATGCAAAATAAAGGCACAAGCAAGAAGACATTCATTAATGTGTTTATTAAATCAATGTATACAGCTGCCCTTTTCACAGATAGGACGCTGGGTAATAATACATTAAAACAATACAAAAAACATCACCCCAATATCAACAAATTGAAAGAAACCAAGAGTCAACCTTATAAGCACTTAACAACACAATAAGACCTGATTTCACAGGCTATCTAACATTTCTGCCCTTCCTTGGAGCACATTCAGGTGTTCAGTGCTTTGTAAAAGGCTGGCAGGGTTTGAGCCAATCTAATCTTGGCACAGGGTGGGGTGGGGTGGGGTGGAGTTCAAAGGGTAGGTATTGTGTCAAAATGGCTTGCTTCCTGCACCCCATTTGATGCCCTTGTTTAATTAAGAGGAGTCAGTACATGCTTTGACTTTCAGATCCTAAAGGAAGGGTAAAAACAACCAGGGAAAGGGGAGTTCTGCAAATAGCTCTATCCCATGCCATGAGTTATAACTTAATTTGTAAGTTAAGGAACACAAATTCTCCTGAATACGTTTGTCCCTGCCTGGACAAATCCTTGTAGATTTCTTGGCAAGGTTTTTGAGAAGTGGTTTGCCATTACCTCCTTCCTAGAGTTGAAAGAAAGTGACCATCTCAGGATTTGTACCCAAGGCTGGACTGCAACATATAGGCTCCCAGGTTCTAGCCCAATCCCTGAACTACTACACCAGCATTGGCTCTCTGTCAATCTATCACAAAATACCTAGACATTACCAGTGGGATCCAATCTATCTTTTGGGCATTCCTAAACATAATTTCATTGGATCAGGCAAATAACTTATGCAGTGTATAAACTGTCATTTACTCTTAAATATTCAAATATCAAAATACATAGGGATGTTCATTTCTGTGAATATAAATTTATTCAATATAAGTACAGGCTGAACTGCTGCTTCATCCAGAGAGCTGAACCATTAGCATTTACAGAGGAACCTAGATTTTATTTTCCTCAAACATTCTAATTTTGTCTGTTCTACTCCTGCAAAGCTGCAGGGATCCATTGGGACAGCAGAATATTTCAACTGAAGTGCATTTATAGCATAATTTTACAACTTGTGGTTGGGAGACAAGAGGAAGCTAGTATTATAATCCACCACAAGGTGGTAGCACGTCTTCGATCTAAGCAACTTACAAAAATGTATTTGAAAAACAGTTTATTTCTGTTGCATATTTTCCCCTCACCAGTCCAATTGACTCTGAAATTCATGGTGGGGTGTGTGTGTCTTCATGCACTGTGGTTTAAATCTGACTTGTACTTTTCCTCACAATTCCAGCTGAAATATTTTTCCCAGGTGGAGAATATATTACATGAAGAAAATGCATCTAGACCAACACATAAAAGCAGAATATTTATTCATTTAAGAACTTTATTTTGTCAGTGAAAAAAAAAGCGAAAGAGAAAAAGAAACCATTATTTCTAGACCAACACATAAAAGCAAGATATTTATTCACTTTAAGAACTTTATTTTGTCATTAAAAAACAAAAGGGAAAAAGAAAATACTGGAAAAGAAAGTAAGAAGCAAGGATCTCAAGTTAGAAAAGGATATAAAAATCAAGGAGCTCTTTGGTAGAAAATGTTTTGCAAAACTGCAATTTCTTTTTGGAAGTAGTTTCTTCTCTGGAAAACAGGGGGGAAAGGAAAACCCAAAACCTCTCCCTGGGACATCCCAGTTCATTGCGCCATCCAGGATTTGCCACAGTTACTGACAGCCACTCCCAAGCAGCAAACAGCAGGAGGGAGGGAACTGGGAATTTCCCTACTCCAGATTAAAGTTTATATATTAGAAACTCTCTCTGATTTGATGATCCCAGTGATTTTCTCACTAAATGCATGATCTATGTAAAGTAAATGTTATCAGATTGGAGACCACAATCAGGAAAGGCAGTGCTGTCTCCCAACAAATGCTTAGATCTGACAGGTCATGCCTTTCCAATCCACAGTGGTTCTGCAGTCCTTTCATGATACTGATACCTTACCTGCCGGTTTAAAATAGAGAAGAAATCTTAAGCACCCATGGATTGGTGCTACCTTATCCAGTCATGAACTGAACACAACTAAATGCTAAGCTTAAAAATGTGGGAAACAATTGTGATTTATGATAACCCTCCCATCAATTAAAACTGGAAAAATATGGCCAAATGCCAGTCATTAACATCTCTTTTGCAGCTTGTGTTCAAAATGAAATGAGATATATGGGAACTTTCACTCTCTAAGGAAGGGTGGCAGACCGTCCCTTGCTTGGTTAAGTTTAACTATAGACTCAGTTCCAAAGTTGCAAAGTCAAGTGCCCAGCATAAAACTACCTAAGTAAAAATCTAAGAAGTTGGCACTTCCCTGTACAGTAATACTAGTAAATTGAGTAGAACAGAAACTGACCTTTGCTCTCACCCTGAGAACATCAATTATTCCAAAGCAAAAGTTATTAAGGATCTACTTGTCCCCATGAGCTTAGTCTTCATGTTTTGTCAGTCACAGAGGCTGGAACAACACAACATTCTGGTCCTGACAACTCTGTCCTGCCTTCATGGGAGGAAAAATCAGAGTTAAAGGGAGACGTGGGGCAAGCTGGTATCTAGGCACTGCAACTAGGAGCCTGAGCAACAGTGGAGGATGAATTAGCTAGAGAAGAAAGCAGATTGGGCTAAGGAGTAGAAAAATGGCATTTTGTTCAGAAAAAAACACCTTGAAAAGAAGTGATTTTGGTAGACACAAAGACAGAGAGGTCCTGAGATGTTTCATCATAATCTAGGCAACAGAAGAAAACAAAAAAGAGGGAAATCTGAAATATCTATTTACAATACGGTCTGGAACACAATTCTTAAGGAGTTTCTCCAAATTTAGATAAACCAGGGACAGCTAGCATGGGTCCAGTCTATCCAAACCTGTATTCCTTCAAAAAGGTAACATTTCCACATTCTCATTCAGGATTTAAGGTCAACATACAAAGCAGTTTTCCTTTCTCGTACTGGCTCTATAGTCTAAAAAAAAAGTGGCTGTGGTTGTCCCAAGGCTCACATTACAACAAAGAGAATGGTTCATTGGTGGCCAGCTGTGTCACTGTCATCCTCAAGCAGCAATGTTATACCCCTCACAAGGTTAAATTTCCCATTTGGACGTTAGGAAGTTCGGCTGGAGCACATCACAGGCTTTCCGGAGATCTTCAGGTCATCAAAAGGCAAAAGTGTAAGGATCTGTCAACAAAAGTCAAATAATGATACAGTGACCAGTCAAGAAGGTTGCATACAAAAAAGCTAGCATTGCGGACTTCTGGGGTGACTTCCGGTGATACTGGAAGCTCCGCGGGTTCACCTCAGGCTCCCCAACTTCTGGACCCCCCCCAAGGGGTCTGAGCCATCCTGTAGGGAAGGCTCAGTGAAGGAACGTGGTGAGAGAGGTAGAAGGAGTTACGCGCACCCCCTCCCTCACCCACCGTGAGCTCTAGCCAGTGTCGGACGGGACGGAGCCAGAAATGGCGTCCAATTAGCCGGAGCCCTCGGGACAAGCTGAGCGCAGGAGGGAGAGGAAAAAAATCCACATGGCGATGTGATTGGGTGAGCAGAGACTTTGAATTGATTACTGAACCCCAAAGAAACTGTTAAAAGTGGCTGCAGTAGACAGGAAAAGTGGCAAAAGGAAAGAGACGCAGCATTCCGGAGGAGGTCTGTCTCAAATCCCCCCCCCTTGCTGCATAGATGAAGTTGGGGATAATTAGAAGAGCAGGATATTCACAGTGAATTTACTATATATGATCCCTTTCTATGTGTTTTGGGGATTAATATGTTCATGGAAGAAAACCCTTCTCAACAGATCACCTATGTGAACACCCTAAGCTTTTCCAAACAAGGCTAAATTCATCACTGTAGGTACTCAGGTTATGGCTACAACAGAGCCTGAAAAATGTGTTGTTAATTTGGGGCAGTTATTAAGTGAGACATGTGACTAGGACACTAGTTTGAACTTTATCCTAATATATAAAAATATTCTATTTCTTATCTTTTATTTATTTATTATTTGTACTTATATCCCGCCATTCTTCCCCAGTCAAGGGGAAATATTCTTAAATATTTTTTTTCATAATAATCTAGCAAGTTCCTCCACATCAAGACCATGAGCTCTGGTTTGCTTAGATCCTCATCTTCCTGGTGTAGGAAGGACATCACTTATCATCCTGATACATTGCAGCCTAATTGATGAAGTCTGCCTATCCTGCCATATAGCTGCTTGGAACTAAAATAAGTTGTGGTGATGCCAAAGCAGTAACAATCCCAAGGCAGACTAGCCAGTTTAGCAGCTCCTCCCTGCACGTAGCCTTTAAGATTAAGATCAGATGGATGTGAACTGCAATTTGGCAAATCAAAGATACAAAGAGCATCATGGAAACAGAGACAAGTGCAGTTGCCAGAACTCCCAATTCTTGCCTTTTTGCTAAACACCACATGCTCAAACTTAAGAATTACACAATACAACTTGTATCTCTCTCTTATTTTCCAATCGGGAGTCGGAAACCTACAGCTAATAAGCTTCCCAGCACCCTGGGAGTGAGCTGATGAAACTCAGGGGCAAAATGGCCACATTCTAAAGGTGAGAGGTTTTGCAATTAACAATGGGACTGAGAACCTTCTAGAAGAATAGTGCTTCTATTTCCTTTCTGAAAATCATTCAAATACAACTCAACATTTACATGTTTTTTAATCTTTCCATGTTTTGGCCTTGGGGTTGATGTTTAGTGTGGGAATGAAAAGTCTCTTGGAGTTAGGTGGTGTCAGCCCCTCCTTTTAAACCCTTTAGTTTCCAAATTACATTCTAAAAAAACAACCAGTTCCACTTTCCAATTCTTACATTCCTTTCAACAGGCCAAATATTTAAATACTCCATTTCGTGTTGTCACTGGATGGCTTCTTGCCTACTAGAAAATGGACAGACTTCCAGGCTCTCATAACGCTGCCCACCCTTATTCGGCACCTGACTTGGATTCCTTAGCTCTTGCCTGTAGAGCCTGATCTATTGCAAGTCATTCAGGAAAAATGCTCACATCATCATTGCCATCTGCCAGATCTTGAGCTGTCTCATTTTCCATATTCCGCAAGAAGGTGTCTGCTCCCGAATGGCAGAGGATTGCAGCAATGGCAGCATCGTTCCTGCCCACAGCCAGGTGCAGTGGGGTGCAGCCATTGTACATCTGCGAATCCACCTGGGCTCCCAGTCGCAGGAGGTGCCTCACAGCCATCTCATCATGATTCTCCACTGCCAGATGTAGGGGTGTCTTTCCACTTGTGCCATCCTGAGGGAGCAAGAGACAGAGTCAGTTATTGCTAATGAGCAAAATTCCACAGAATGTACCTTTCTGTGCAGATACAGTAAACAGGTCTCCAACCTTGGCAACTTTAAGACTTGTGAACTTCAATTCCCAGAATTCCTCAGCCAGCAAAGCTGGCTGAGGAATTCTGAGAATTGAAGTCCACAAATCTTAAAGTTGCCAAGTTTGGAAACCTCTGATGTAGACCTTCAGTTTGCCATATTAGTTTATCAGTTGATGATGTAAGCTCATCTCTAACTTTACTTTATGAGTTTAGATGTAAGCCAATCTCTTCACCTTTGCACTAAGCATTTTTGACTCCGTAAAAATTCCATACAGTGAAAGTTTTAACGTATCGAGATCTACTGTACCTTCTCTTGAATTGGACCTTCTCTCTTTAGTCTAAGTGAAGACTTTTAAGAACTTTATTCTTTTAATCGAGATGAGAGCCACAGGCAGTCATTCCAACCTACTTTTTTTCTTCCTTGTGATGGTCTAGAACATTAAAAAGGGTTCTGCAGATTTCAGGGAGAAGCAGTCAGAACATATTGTGGATCGGCTGCCCCGTTGTAAAGTTTCCAGCTGCCTGTTCATCTGTCACAAAATTGCTGGGGGTGATCATTAAATTAAAGCCAGTAGGACATTCTTCTTTCTCTTCCAGGTCATTTGGAACACAGGTAGTACACAATCACAATTGAGCCAAAACGTCCATTGCTAAGTAAGACAGAAGTGAGTTTTGCCCCATTCCACCACCTTTCTTGCCATAGTTGTTAAGTACAGCACTGCAGTTGCTAAGTTAGTAACACAGTTGTTGTTGTAATGGCGATTTCTGAAGCAGCTGCCCCAAATCCAGGACCAAACCTTGCACACAGCCTTCTGATCCATCCTACCTGGGAAAACAAATACACAACGTTTGTATTTTGCAGGCACCTTGAGTCGATGGACTCGCTAACGCTTGAGACATCTCTAGGTTTTGAACCAAAGGTCCATGCATTCCACTTAATTTTAGGGCAATCCCAGAATGTACTCGTGGGATTATAGCACAGTTTAAAACCAAGGTAAGGCAAGGGACTCCAAACTTGGCAAACTTTGACTTGTGGACATCAACTCCCAAAATTACTTCAGCTAGACATGCTGGCTGGGGAATTCTGGGAGTTGAAGTCTACCAGTCCAACAGTTGCTAAGTTTTGAGCCCCCCCACAACACAAGGGGATGACAGAGATCTTTAAGCCAGCCAGGTGAATGAACTGACACTGCTACTAACCGGGCAGCCTTGGGAGAAATGTTTTCATGTCTTTCTTCAACTTCCACCGAACATTTGCCTGCGCATGTGTGTGTTTTGGTTCTTTGGCTCATTTCAAAGAGGGCAGACTAAAGCATGGTTTGGATGCTTTAAGTTAATGCGTTTCTTCCAAGGAAAAGAGAAGTTGAACTGAAAGCAAAGGCAAAGTAGAAAATGCAAATATAAGCATCGGCATAAAAAAAAATTATCTTGGGTCAGCTGGATCAAAGCAGAAGCATTGCTGTTGAAGACAGAAAAAATAATGACAACGTAATTTTGGGTGACGGGTGTGGAATGTTGCTCCAAAGGCTTATGGAGGGTGGTAGGAATGCCCACTTGGTTTTCTGGAGAAGCTCAGAGGGGTTCATGAAAGAGGAAGAAGAAAATAGATTTGTAAGTATTATATATTTTGGATAGCGAAGTTCTGCAAAAATTTCTCCCTTGAGTGTAGACAAGTCTGAATACAGACCTCTAACAGGATCTTGCAGCTGTTTGAAATAAAACCAGGGTTTTATCGTGGGCTAATTCTTTGGAAATTCCTTGTGCCTCTTACATACTTGCTTAAGAATAATGTTGAGCCGTCTGGTATTCAAAGAAAATTGTGTTTGGAAGTAATTACTATTATAATGCATTAATGGTTTTGCTGTTTGACTTAATACTGATTTTAAAAAAGCAAACCAAAACCATGATCCAGGCTCCCAAGGGAAGGAATGTTTTGCATTATGTTAAAAACTATTAAAGAGGTTTTTTTGTACTGCCGGAGGAAAAATGAGAATGATTAAACTGTAAACATATTTAACTTCCAGAAGAGCTTATCTGAATGCTTGTTTGAATTACAGCTTCAGGGGTAATTTAAAACCAAATTGTTGATACTGCTAATTCCCTTTTTGGAAGTTTGCTGTTCATAACCTTTTTAGGACTGGTGAGCTATGCCTAGGGTATTTTTCCCTCCCTTATTGTTCTTGTTAAACCATTCCTATGGCTGTTGAAGATTTAAACTTTTATTAGAAAGCTGGTGGGGGCTGGGTGGCTCAGTGGTTAAAGACGCCGAGCTTGTCAGCTGGCATCCGGGGTTCAAGACCCGAGCATCGTGCGACAGGGTGAGCTCCCATTCCATTCCCCCAGATCCTGCCCACCTAGCAGTTCAAAAGCATGCAAATGCGAGTAGATAAATAGGTACCATTTCAGTGGGAAGGTAACTGTTCTGTGCATCTTGGCATATAGTCATGCCAGCCATAGGATCATGATGAGCACTTCTACCTAGACACACCTGGGCAGGGGAAACTTTTACCTTTACCTCTAACTAATGCGGACTTCAACTTGTAACTGCAGGAGAGAGAGATTTTTGGAGACGGCGGTTCAGCCATAGTTAATTGCTTTATTTTTAGCCATCTATTTATTCACGTTCAACTTTTCCCTCGAGGGAAGAAAAGAAAGAAAAAGGCCTTCAGAAAAGTTCTCCTGGGAGCACCATAGAGGGAGGTCCCTGAATCTCTTCCATCTCCAGCCCTGATGGCTTCTCTGGGGTTTTTTGAAATGTTTACATTTCTCAGCTCGGCTTTCATAACCTTTGTGAGGGAGCCCGGTCACTCTCACTTCCTGCAAATAAACCCAAGTGTGTTTTGCTTTATGGAAAGAGCCACACAAGTGTTAAAATCACGGTCTGTCTGGGCAATTCCCACAGCCGAGTAGGCAGAAAACAGTTCACCCTTCCAATTACCAAAAAAGGTGATGGTTTTCTATGCTTAACTTTAAAAACAAACAAACAAAAAATACCCCAAATGTGGTGTCTCAAACTCATGCGTTCCTCCTCTTTTTAAACTCAATTCATTTTTTTTTTTTAAAAAAAGATTGCTTCCTTTTTTAGTTTTGGTTTGAGGCCTTTTTAGCCGCCTCGAGTTCCCCTTGACCGGGGAAATGAGGCGGGGTATAAATCGAATAAAAATAAAATAAAATCAATAAAATTATCGAATGTGTTTTAGGTCCACTACTGAAAAAAATTAAATCCTGGGTTGAGACACAGGTTGACTTCAAGTACATGAAATCGTAGTAAAGAGCTGGGAAAACAAAAAGGAAGGGTCTCTTTGGCTGCAGAGAAGGCGAGCAAGCAGGATGGTCTTGGGGTTGCCGTGTGCCGTTGGAGGCGTCCTTGGGTGGAAGGGATGCCAGGTCCCCCATGGAATCTCTGGGCTGCCCCTGATCCTGGTGACCGAATGCAATGTTGGGTGTCCAAAAGTTCTTGCTGGCTTCGGATGGGCCCCACAGCTCAGCGTTCACAAGAAGGGCTGATTTTTATGTGACCTGCGTTGTGTTTCCTTCCTCCTGGTCCTCCCTGCAGTGATGTGGAGAAAAGGAAGAGGACGTCCTCGGTGTGCAGCAGCGACTCTCTAAATGCCGGGGGTCTCACCCTGGCCCCCCGTCGGATCTCCTGGCGGCAGAGGATCTTCCTAAGGGTGGCCTCCCCCATGAAGAAGTCTCCTTCGGCCATGCAGCTGCAAGGTCCGTGTCTACCTGGGAGAGCATGATTCAGGCAGGGCAGTTGGGTTGCCTTCTCTCTTTTAAGGGATGGGTATCTCTTGGGAGATTCACGTTTAGGTTCCAAAGCATCTATGGAGATTCTCAGTCCTCCAGGTCATGGTTGTCCCAAAGGTGCTTTTTTCAAGAGAGCAACTGGACTGTCTAATTTTCCTCAGAAGACGTTTCGCTTCTTGGATGAGAAGTGAAACGTCTTCGGAGAAAAACCAGAAAGTGCAGTTGCTCTCT
>JANHGC010001125.1:253106-263984 GCA_027560395.1 Boaedon fuliginosus
CTTCCTTCCTTCCTTCCTTCCGTCCTTCCTTCCTTCCTTCCTTCCTTCCTTCCTTCCTTCCTTCCTTCCTTCCTTCCCTTTCCTCCCTTCCCTTCCCTTCCTTCCCAGTGGTTAGAATGCCGTATAGCAGGCAAACTCTGCCCACTGCCTGCAGTTCGATCCTGACTGGCTCAAGGTTGACTCAGCCTTCCAAGGTCAGTAAAATGAGGAGCCAGATTGTTGACTTTGTTGACAATAAGTTGACTTTGTAGAGAGGGCTGCGAAGGACTGTGAAGCGGTATACAAGTCTAAGTGAGTCAACATATGCTGGCTCTGGCTAACAATGTGTACAAGTGGCTTGCCCTACCAGTGTTGGTGTGTGTGTGTGTGTGTGTGTGGTTTTCTCCTTGGTGGTTTTACCAAATCCTGTTTGAATGTAACCTATTAAACGGAGGGGACTCGCCTCCCAACCATCGGCCGGACGAAGACGCCGAGACTCACCGTTCTTTTCCTCTTCCGCTCCCCGATCGGAAGCGCCGGCCCGGCTGGGCAAGCTGAGGCCGGCCAGAAGAGATTTCAGCATCGCCAGGTCGTTGTTGTCCGAGGAAAGGTCACTTGGGAGAGAAACCAAAGGTGAAGGGCGTGGAGACCACAAGGTGCCCCAGCTTCTTGGGCTCAGAGCTCAAGTCAAAAAAGGCCCAACTGGGACCCGGACGGGAGGCTTACTGGAGGGGGCCGGAGTGCTTCTGCAGGAAGGAGACGGCGGCCGGAGCGTTGGAGGTGATGTACTTGTGGATGAACTGCACGAATTTGGTGATGAAGCAGGCCAGGTGGCGGGAAGACTTCCGGTAGCTCTGAAGCAAAAAAAGGAGGACCAGGCGCAGGTGAGGCCCTCAGTAGCAACCTGGGCAGACCTTAACTTCCAGGACCTTCTCGGGACGGTCCCACAGAGACAGACAGCCTGGGCTTGGCCTGGACCCCTTCTGAGGAACCTGGGCGGCATGCAGGAACCTCCCCCTTTAAGACTGAAATCCATTTCTGCAAGGGGAGCCGTCCCAAGTCCTGCTCGGAAGTCACCGGGATTCCCGGCTTCTGGGAATGGATTTTGCCTAAGAAGTTAGGAGAACTGGAAGTGGTTGGGCCAGAGGTCATCTGGAGGAGCCCTCGGAGCTGTCTGAGCTTAGTTCGTGTGATCTGTAGGGTTTATGGGGTTGCTTAGTTGGGTCATGAAATGTCTGCCAGGAAAGCACCAAGCTCAGAGAGCACCACAGACCCCATAGTCCTCTTCCTCCTTCCCTTTTCCTCCTCCTATCCTCCTTCTCTCTTCCTCCCCTTCTCCACCTCCTCCTCTTCTCCTCCTTCATCCACAAACCCACTTTCTCTAGCACTGATAATGTTTCCTAGTTGGGTCACAGAACGTCTGCAAGAAAACCCCCAACCTCAGAGAGCACCAAGGACCCCACCCTCCTCCTCCTCTTCCTCTTCCTCCACTCCGTACCCTACCCTCTTCTCTAGCACTGATCAAGTTCTCTAGTTGGGTCATGGAAGGTCTGCAAGACAACCCCCCAAGCTCAGAGAGCACCAAGGAGCCCACAATTCGGCCTTGAGCCCCAGAGAGTCTCTTCCAAATGTCCTTCTAGAACAGCGGCCAGATATTCTGCCCCTGGGCCCCTCTGAGCGATCATCCCATCCTGCTGGGGTCGATAGAGCCTTGTGGGGGACCCTCTGGGCTCCTGTGATGGAACATGTGTGTGTGTGTGTGTGTGTGTGTGTGTGTGTGTGTGTGTGTGTGTCTGTCTGTCTGTCTGTCTGCAGGACACAGCCCCCCCCCTTTTCCCCGAAGCCGCAGCCCCTCCCCTACCAGAAGCAACTGAATGAAGGAAAGGAGACAGTCCCATAGCGCCCCCTGGTGCTCATTCTGGAAAACTTGAGGCTGCAGGAGCTCCAGAAGGCCCAGCACGTGGAGGAAGAAGGCCAGGTGCTTCTGCTGGCGGAACTCCTGGAAATTGAGGTGGATCCGGCCATGCAGCAGAGCGGCGATCATCGGCAGGTGCCTGGGAAGAGGAAGAGGGAGCCGCCTTAGGAGGGGTTTCTGGCTGGGAGGGGAGGGCACAAATGTGCCGTGGAGTTGAGTGGCTAAATAAGTTTGATTAAAAAAAATTTTTTTTTTGCAAATATCTGGGGGACTGCTTGAGCAAAATCCCCATCAGTATTTTGTCGGCATTGACAAAAATCCCCGTTTGGTCAATTGCAAAAAGGCAGCTTGACCCGGAACAGCTTACATCCTGCCAACGAGACCCTTAACCCCATCAAACATCCACACCTGCCTATCGTGGGGTCCTTGGCAAGGACTAAAAATAGACAAAAGGCAGTTCAAACATCTGGCTGGCTTAGCATGTATATCATGCTTTCGGTCGTGGCTTTCATTAAATGTACTACATATGATTGCTTGCAGATCTAATATAACTTTATACTTAAATCGAATATGAATGCCTTATAAAGTACAATGTGCCATTATCAGAATGTCTTTTCTCATCATTCTGTCACAGGAGAAAGATAGCCTCTTTAAAAGATTTCCTGTCACTCAGCCTAAAGTAAACATACCTCTGTAAAGTAATGCTTCTTTGTATCAAGTGTCCATGGCTTTAATTTTCAGAAGACTTGATACATCTATTCTAGCATGGTTAACTTTTGGGTTGAGAAAAGTTTAAAGATGTGATCTCCTGTCAACCCTAAAAAGTTTTTCAAATAAAACACAAAAGTCAGACTGTCTTTTAAATTGTGGTCTTTAATTCCCTTTGTTTTTCTCCCCTTCTTTTATCCCCAGAGCACCTTGAAATGTTTGTTTTTAATTTTGTTAGCTACTTTGGCTAACAAAAGTGAGCAAAAACATTAAGAGAGATCAGTTATTAAAAATTCTGAAAACTCCAACATTCTAAGGAAAAAACCTATATTAAGCAATCATTTCTAGAAATATAAAAAACACAAAGGGGGACCAAAAGGATAGCTGGAGAGAAGAAATGGAGGTTAGTGTTATGTGGCTGGAGGCTTAAGTGATTTTGTCAACTAGTACAAAGAAAACAAAACAGAAGCGTTTGCAGTTTCTCTAACGAAATACCAAAAGAATGAGACTTTATAGACTCAAATCCAGGAAGCCCCCACTGGCACTTGCATGACATCTGCCCAACAATTTTAATGTTGATTCCCAATGGAAAGCCAAATGGGTTGCTGAACACCCAGACATAGGAAGACACATAAATGACCCCACAAAAAGGTGCCAGGCTTTGAACTACCAAGTTAGTACTGGACAACCCTGAACAGGATTTGCATCTCACATGGTGCCTGCCATGACTCTCTGTATATATGGGACTCTCTGTATATCATATGATATGCCATATGCTAAATCAATCAATCAGTTTGGTTGTTCCAGGGCCAGCAGTCCAACAATTTTAAGTTTAATTCATTACAGTTGTTGATTGATAAGGACTAGGACACCACATTTACTGCCTCTGCATACTCATCCTGTCTTCCCCTCTTTTCTTCC
This sequence comes from Boaedon fuliginosus, assembly GCA_027560395.1. Lineage (NCBI taxonomy): Eukaryota > Metazoa > Chordata > Lepidosauria > Squamata > Lamprophiidae > Boaedon > Boaedon fuliginosus. Next base: position 256,630 of record JANHGC010001125.1, read on the forward strand.
CCATCTCAACTCAATTTAAATCCTACATTAGTGTAGCCACTCTGTGCATCTGATGAAGTAACCTGTAACTCATGAAACTATATTTCTTTTAATAGCATTTGCTAGTTAGAAAAGTAACACTAGATTTCTGGGTTTTTTTGCCCCACAGACTAATCTCCTCCTACACAAATCTCCTCCCATCAGTTATAATCTTTACTATGAAATTTTGCTCAGTTTTCTGCACAGTCAAGGAAACATATAGTATATGACTGAGAACTTCTAAAGGATTTTACATGAATCCTTCACACACTGAAAATATCATGAGGTTAGCCTTGTTTTCCTCTTACCACCCACACATTTATTAGCCATGTGAAGAGACTGCACATGTACCAAAATATGCATGTAAATACTAGCATATTAGCATTCTCCACATAACAGCATATTCTGATTGATACTAATGTGAAGGATTGAGTCAAACATACAGTGGGAGGGGGGCAGGGGATGGCTACCTAAAATTATCCCCTCTTTACATTCATGGTCAGAATTTGAATATGAATGGTACAATCACCCTCACATAACCTTCAGTCATGTTTTGAAACTTCCAGGTAACACCTGATGCTCACACATCATGGTTTCTTCTATCTGCTTGCTCAGCTAAGACCAGATGACAAAATCCTACCTCAACTACTATAAGAAGATTACTATTCCCACCCCCCCAGAAGTAATATGCTTAGTTTACAATGTTAGAAAAACGAAGGGATTTGCTGAAGGTAGTCAGGATTGTTTCAGTCATAAACATATCATGGAAATAAGTATTTAACTGTAATATGTGCTTACCATAAGGCTAAGTAAAACCGTGCCCATCTCTCCCAACCATATGTTCCACTTGGTGCACAGAAAGCAGTCTTAAGTACTGTTATGTATAGGAAGTACCACATGAAAACTGAAAAAAGCCCCCGAAGGAGATTTAAATAAACTCTGTCACCTTCCCATTTTCTACTCCACCTTCATTCTAGAGCAGCTGTCATGTGATTTCCTACCAGTCAGTAGAGCATAGGACAAAAACCCCACGCTAGAGTGTTAGGCTTCCCTGACGCCTCCTCCTCCCATTAGAGTTCAAGCCATACTCAAAATAGCTACTACAGTTTCCATGCAGTTTCTCAGATTACTGCTTAGTTGGGGGAATCCCATGTTTTGTTAAGCGGGGGCTGCAGGGGCTAATCCTCTCTCTGAAGCAAAGCAAAGACCCACGCTGAGGTGGCCCTCTGGGTCTCTCTTTAGGAAAAGGAGAGTATCCAATTCCGTTGTCAGCCCCAGCCATTGGGACCACCCTCCGTGGTTTTCTTCCCCTTCCTGGAGTTGATCCAAGACCAGGGGTGGGTTCCTACTAGTTTGCTGGTTACCCGCTTTGTGGGCGCACTTTCCGAACGGCTGTCAAACGCGCGCTGCACGCAATCGACTGAGAAATCTTCGTGAGGTTCTGCAAGCACTCTGACAGAACAGCTGCGCACGCCTCGAAGATGGCCGCCTCGAAGCTTGACACCAGCCAGAAATAAGAGTGTGCAGGAGGAGGACTGAGAAGCGAACAAAGATTGTCCATGCAACTATCTGCATGGCACTCAGTCTTTCTTTCTTTCTTTTTTTTTCAATTCCTGCTCCCTTACTTACTTGTTTTAGTGTGGTAAGACAAGAACATGGACATCTCTACTATTAGCTGTAAATAGAAGATGGCTCCTGGCAAACTGGTTTACTGGCCTTGAGGTGGTGTTGCCCAAACAGCTTGGCAGAAAGCCTCTATATTCTATGTTCAGAATAACCTGTGGTCAGCCAGGTTTCAGGGATTAACCCTGGCACACCTTAAGTGAGAAATTTGTTAAATGAGTTTTGTCCCATTTTACAACTTTTTTTGCCACATTTGTTGCAGTTGTTAAATTAGTAAGTGGTTCTGGCTTCCCCATTGGTTTTATGTGTCAGAGGATAGCATTCCCTCTGTCAGGGGAAGAAAGCTGGATTTAAATTCAATAAAACCTAAACTTAAAAGGGGATCTGACCGGGCTGGAGTTCCGGCGACGTTGGGAGCAGAACATGCGTGCTCAGCTGTTCTGCCCCAGGACTGCTGCTTCGAGGACTCTGAAAAGGGTCGAGGCTTCCCTGAAGGGGAAGCAACACACTGGAGTGTGGGAAGAAGGGTAGAGGGGACGCGCAACCCTCCCTCCCCACTTGCTGTGAACTCTGCGAAGAACCGGCTGGGATGAGCCAAAATGGTGTCCATTTAGCACAGAACCATTCAGGCGAAGTAAATGCTGGAGAAGAGATTGGAGAAGAAATCTGATCGGAAAGCTGAACGAGGGGGAGACAAGACAAGAAGGTTGTTAGCCCCAGGGCTAAAATGAACGGGATTGTTTTTCAGGGTTGAAAGGAGCAGAATAAGCAGTGAAGTAAGAGGGAGACAGCCCAGCAGAGAGGGAGCCATTCCCGAAACCTGCCAGACGTAAGACTTGGGTTTTTTTATTGTTTGGAGCACCTGTGGAGAGGGGAGCTTTCTTTTCTCAATATGGATTTTAAAGAGGATTTAAATGAAATCAAAGTGGACATGGTAAATATAACAGTGTTGGCAAATAAGGCGATGGATTTGATTGATAAAATCCTTCAAAGAATGGAGGAGAAAGAGGTGGAACTGGAGGAATTGGGAAATCGTGAGTTGTATGGAGCTGAGTAGAAGAGGGAGGTCACCAAGGTAAACATGAAGAAGAAGGAGGAGGAAAAGATGGCGATGGAGGATGTGAGGAAGAAGGAAGACATACGAACGTACTTCTTAAGAAATACGAAAAAAAAAACCAGACTTGATTAAGACTATGAAACAATTAAATGATCAAAAGGAAAATCTGATGGGGCCACAGGAGGGGGAAATCTGAAATAAACAGGACAGGAGATACATGTCAAAGGTTGATAAGGGAAATAAAGAGAACAGAAACCCAGGAGCTTGGAGGGTGGATGTGGGGAGGGCAGAAGAGGGTCGGATACAGTAAAGAAAAAAAAAGAAACAAGATTTTTTTTTCAATTGGATTTGATGTTAGATAAAGATGTCAACTTAAAGAAGATTTTGAAGTGCTTAATAAATTTTAATAAATTTCAAGTAAATATTTAAACTGGATACCAAATGATGAAGGTTTTAATGTTCTTAACACTAGGTTTAGTTAGGTCTGGGGGGAATCAGAAGTACAGAAAATGAATAGACTACTTACAGTGAAGGGGGAGAATGAAATATCTTAATAACTTTTAATATTTTGGGTTTTTTGCACCGATCGGATACAAATATGTACTGTTTTTATTCTTAAATGTTGAAAACAATAAAAATTCTTTAAAAAAAAACTTAAAAGGGGATCACAGGACCCTGGGATATAACAACCATCATAAATATGAATCAGTTGTCAAGCATCTGAATGTAAATCACGTGACCATGGGGATGCTGCAACGGTTGTAAGTGTGAAAAATGGTCATAAGTCACTATTTTCACTGCCATTGTGGGGAGAGCACCCTGGATTTATAGGGTGGGGGTGGGAGTTGGTAAGAGAACACTAAGGAATAATCATACACGTATTTCATTTCCCAACTTTTTCACAGTCTTTTGAAAGGGCAATGGAATGTAAGTACAAACCTATACTATAAAATAAGTACAAACCTATACTAAATAGTTTTTGTGTTTCTGTGTTCCTATCTGTTATTCCAACATAAAGATCATCCCCTGACATTTACACATGTGAGAATCAGATTGTAACAAAAAACACTATTTAAAGCAAAGGTATCCAACTTTGGCAACTTTATGACTTGTGGACTTCAGCTCCCACAATTCCCCAGCCAGCTACGCTATGTAACTGTCCTGTTCCAGAGAGATCAGCTGCAAACAGTTGTCTTCAAGAACCAGCTTCATTATGGAACTATTAAAAAAAAACAGGAAGTAGAAATCTGAAGCCACAAACTCCTGTTCTTTCATCATTAGAACTGTCATGAGGAAGTGATAAGTGTCCATTGCTGTGAAATAGTGAATAAAAAGAATTTTAGCTTTGTTAGGCTAGATGCCCACAGACCTACCAAACTAGCAGTTACTCTTTTCAATGGAATGGGGAGGAATAAGATGCACACTCCATACTTCTTTAACATACATACATATTTTTAAGGTTGCTTTTTTTTTTCATTTCACAGGAGAAAGAAAGGAGTAATGAAATCTTCTGCATTGTGCTGGGAAGAGATAACCTCCTCCCGCCCCCAAATTCTGACTCTGCAACCTACAACTTCAGTTAACTCACATTTTGCAGAGTGAGACAGCTTTTATAGTGAGAAGTATGCACTATATTTGCTCCCGGAGGTCAGCTGTCCCAGTTCTTTAAACTAGGAAAGACCACAGGAAGGAAAAGGGCAAATTCCCCCAAGTTTCCCCATCATGAGCAAATATCTGATCAGACTAGAAGCATTCATCCCCATCATTTTGTTTCTTCCATTAGCCTTCTCCAACCCAATATCCTCCTGAAGTGCTGGCTAACAGATCGCTTATAGCCAGCTTGCTCAGCCACAATCGAAAACTCTGCACAGCTAGAGAAAAGCACACCAGAAGGGTAGCAGAACCAGGAAAACTAGAGATGCCCAACGCAATAAGCGAAATTCGTTCTGAATTTTAGGACACAGATTGCCACCGGAAAAAGTCCAAAGCAGAAGGAAGCAGCCTGGGAGGAATTTCAGGCAGAAAGGAGATGAGGACAAGAGCCTGAAGCTCCTATGATACATGATTTTTGCCTGGCCCCAATTGCACCCGTTTCCATTGCTTTTACTCCTGGAAGGAATTAGCTTGCTTTGTGGGGGGTTTTGGTCCTCTTCCTGGCAGAGAAAATAAAGCAAGAATGAACCATGGAAGCAACAGCAGCTGCTTTTTCTTCCCACAAGCCTTTCTCCACTCATGATTTGTGATTCACTCACCCCCGCCTCTCCCCCATTTATCACATCAGCAATGCTGGGCAAAGAAGAGGAAACTAAGCAGCCAAGGGAAAGGAGAAGAGACTTGGGGCAGAAGTAAGTAAGAAAGTATTCCAATCTTTCCCATGTGGTGCCCTCTGGATGTGTGGGATTATATTTCATATCAGCTCCAGTTATCATGCTCTTTCTTTATCCAGATCTTCTCTGAAATGTTTGTTTCTCTTTTCTATTTAATCATGTGTAGTTTATATATTAGTTTATTGTATTGTTACTGTGCAATAATTATAATAATTAATAATAATTTATTAAATTTATACCCCGCCTCTCTTCACCCAAGGGGAACTCGAGGCAGCAAATGCTTTTGGATAGTACGTGACACAAAAAGTTATTTAATAATATACCATCCTTCACCACGTCTGTATATGGAAAGCAAGAATGAAGCCCATGTTGCATTCTCCATGTGCTAAGGAGCAAACCTTTTACTTTCTAGGCGTGCAAGACTAGCAATACATGTAACACACCCTGTCAGGAAAGAAAAGAAAGGTTAACCAAATCTGCAGGATCACAGCAGAGAAAAAAAGAGGATCTAATTATCAAATCCCAGGTCTCAGCCTACAAAAAAGGCTATAAAAATATGAGCGGATTAATGGCAATGATCATTACAGTGAATGCGGTTTCTCTCTTTACATTAAGAGAATGGAACTGGAGAATGGAACATGTCAGCAAGAACTTGCAATCACAGCCCCAACTCTGAAGGATACCTAGCCAGGAGAGAGTTCAGACAACCTTATGTAGACTTCCTTAGCAATCTTCCCATAGCCTCTTGCCTCTTACTACCTCTCTCTTCTATAGACTATTGTCTCCATAAGAGCCGCTTCAACCTATACAGACAAGTTAACAACATTTAGCAAATTCCTATTAGAAGCACAAGCCAGCACTGACTCAAGAAATTTAGTAAATACCTGACAGGTTGTAAGAGGAGGAACAGGGTTTCATAATTTTTTCTCTTCCTATCACCTGTTCCAAACCTCAGCTTCATTGTGTGTGTGTGTGTGTGTGTGTGTGCGCACACGCATGTGCATGATTTCAATACAGTTATGCACATAATGACTAGGGTTCTTACTATATGATGAAAACGACAAAATATTTTGATATGCTGGGTAAAACACGGTAACTTATACTTCTCCTCCCCTCACCCCCAGGCAGACACAATAGTTCCATTTAACTATTGGATCACCTTAAAAAAAACAGGTGAGTTCATCCACCTCATAATATATTGTAACCTTGCTTGTCTTTCCTGTATTCTCCATCTTGCAGATAACACGTGCATGAGTGACTGCGGCCAGGATCCCTGTTTCTATGGCCAACTCACAAACCTGGTGCGGGAAGCAACCCTTCCTCCCCCTCCCCACCTTTCCCCATAACACTGCAAACGGTTTCCCCTCCCTTAAACTTCCAGGTTCCAGGAATGGGGTTCGTCAGGCCAATAAGCGCACGCGGATGCAAGAATCGCGCAGCAAAGCGTAACGCGCATCGTCCAGGCTGTCAACCGCACATAGGGGCGCATCGGGGGTCACTCACGTGTCTCCGTCCTCGGATAGGAAAGCAAGGGTCTCCAGCAGCTGCTGCCGGAGCCTCTCCTCGTCCTCGTCCTCGTCCTTCTCCTTCTCAGGGCTAGGCTCCCCTTGCAGCCCAGTGAAGGACTCGACAATAGACGAAGAGCCGTAACTCGAATCAAGTCTCTCATCTGCCGGTTCCTCTTTGCCTTGACTGGGAGATCCAGGGGGTTTATCCAGCGGGATCCGTCCGGCAGCCGGGGACCGAGGCTCTGCTTCCCCAGGCTGGCTGTGCAGGGAACGACTAAAATCGATCCCCGAGTCGCACTGTCCTTCTTCCAGGTACGCGCCGCCGCCTTCTTCCAGCAGCATCTCTTTCTTCTCCCCGTAGCTCCGGATCTCCGACATGGTCCCCCAGCGCAGGAAGCCGGCGAGGTCTCAGTCTCTCCCAAGAAAGACGCGGGGGGTGTGGGGGAGGCGCTGGCGTTTAGAAGACCAGCGGCACGCGCAAAATCCGAAAACGAGGAGAAAGTGAAAACCCCGGAAAGCTCATGCCGAGAACACAGCAACCCAAAAGCCCGTGTGAAAGAACAAACAGCAAGCAGAACCGCCGGCCCCGCCTGGGTTCCTCCCAGCCGCAATCAAATCCGCCTCTTCTCCCTCCCCCCTCCCATGGGAGGGCGCCACCTGGCGGCGCGAGTGAAAATGACTTTTCCTCCGCTGGCCTTGGGACCTGCGAGTCTTTGCCTATATATCAAGGGTCTTCAAACTTGGCAAGTTTAAGGTTTGTGGACTTCAACTCCCAGAATTCCTGAGCTAACAGGACTGGAGGAGGAATTCTGAGAGTTGAAG
>JANHGC010001128.1:5103-19042 GCA_027560395.1 Boaedon fuliginosus
GATGGCGTGCATGCCCGGAAGGATGGCTCTGCATGCCACTTCTGGCACGCGTGCTATAGGTTCACCAATACGGATCTAGGTTAACCTAGATATTAGGGATGAGATTTTAAATAAATATTTCCTTGATTTTTTAAAAATCTTGTTCATTCCTTCACTGAATTCTTTTTCTTTTTGTTTTAGTCTGTATTTACTTTGCCTTTTTGCCATCATTGAACTCTATGTGGTAACAATATGGTTTTAAAAGAGTATTTCAGAGAAGGAATAGCAAGAATCCTAGAAGAAAATTTTGTTCTCCCTATAAATTAATTTAGAACTGAATAGGCAACAGAATTGTTGCCATAGGTGTAAAATGTCTACTTCTCATGTTGTTTTAAATTTAGACTGTATATCACCTAGTCACTGTACGAGTTACATAGTTCTTGAATATACTTTTCTAGAAAACCTACGTATTTATCATGATACATTGACCTCATAGTTTGGAATAAAAATGGATTATTCTTTTGTTTGATAATGTCTGATCTTGTTTATTCATGAGGTATGAGAGAGGCAGGCAGGCTAATAAAATAGACTAACATCTATTTTGAATTAATTTCAAGACGGATCTATCTCTAGCAGGGGTGGGATTTAGTCTGGTTGCACCAGTTTGGGTGAACTGGAGTTCCGGCAATGAATTGGCCCAGCCCACCCATGCACTATTCTGCCCTTTATTCCCATTTGAAACCCAGTTGATTGGGGCGGCAGTGCACACTGCCACACCTCAGCTGTTTTTCCTTACTGCAGCTGCAGGAAAAGGTAAGTTTGCTTGCTATTTTACACTCCAATGCGCGTATTGTTAAACTGGTAGAATCCCATTTCTGATCTCTCGTGTGAGCTACCCCAATTATTAATAGAGACTGGTCTTGATCCTACACCTTGAATTGGCTATAGTAAAATTAAGTAGCACGCTTATTCAGTTGTTACATTTATTATCACATCTTTTTCTGATTGTTTAAAGTACATTAAACATTAAAGCCGCCTAGAGTTCCCTCCAATAGGGGAAATGAGGCGGGGTATAAATACAAATAAATAAATAAATAAACAAACATTATTTATTGACACTTCCCAATCTCTCTAACTGCACCCATGTGATGTATATTAGTCTGAAAAAGAATTATTAGCTCAGTAACCAGTGAGTTTTGCAACCAAGTGAAAATTTGAATCTATGTTCTTCAAAATCCTAGAGGGAACTAGGTTGAGGAATGGAAGACCGAAACATTTCAGCCTGCTAAATGAGGGAGATTATGCACCAGGGTTGCTACGATCAGTTTAGACTGAGCATGTATTCGAATAATATTTGATTTCAAACGACATGCAGGAAGCAGATAGCAAAACTGTAGTATAATTTTTGATATACACCCAACAAAATGTAGAGCAGATATCTGATCTAAACAAGTTTTCCTGGCCAGCTGTATACATTTCCTAACCAAATTTAAGACTTAAATTTACTATCATTGATCAGTAACAGATATTAGGTTTAGCAAGAAACCACATTCTAGATTGCAAACATTTAGGCGTACTATGCTACTCAAGTTATAGGCAACACAATGTACTATGGACCTTTGTCAGCTCATCCCTCTACATTACTTTCATTTCTTGAATAAATGAATCTGGTATGCTCCAAAGTAGTCTTGTGGCATCTTCTTCATCATCTTGGTCAGCCTGGTCTCCCTCTGGCTTCAATTGCTTTGTTAGGAAATGTATACAGCTGGCTAGGAAAACAGTTATAAATCATGCTGGCCTGGGAATTCTTTTAAGCCCACAAGTCTTAAAGTTGCTAAGGTTGGACATCCTTAATTTGATCAAATGTGTTCTTAGGAGGAAGGGGAGTAACCTAATTCCTTTACGTTCTATGTCTACAAAACCTACCAATGTTTGAATAAGCAAGCCCTCATTCCATGGCAGTTATATTGTTACGAGTTCCCACATGCTTTCAAAAAGTTAAACCAGAATGTAGTTTGTAGTGTACTGTGTTCAAAATGCTTATTTTCCTTTTAATATAATAGGAGCAAAGTTCTTATGGCTTTGTTATCAAACGAGTAGGTTGAGAAAAAAACATACTACAAGGCCCAAAAATATAAAAATGGGAAATGGGAATAAACCATCTTACTGAGGAAACTCTACCAAAATAGCCTGATGCAGACTGATCATATGGTGAACTACAAATACTGAATATCTGGTCTGGAGTAGATAAGAACTAGAATATGTTTGAAGAGAGCTGACCTGACTGGAGCATTGGATAGAAGTTCTCTAAGCCATTGCATTTCTACAAGCTTGGTAACCCATCATGTGGGGAAAAAAGGAACCATTTAATGTTGTATAGAAATAGTAGCTGTTTTCATTTAAGTTGTATTCTACCTTTTTCTCACTGGCATTTCACAGGCTAATGGTTTTTACTTTACAACTATAAACCCTTAGAATTGCTGAAGGAGAGCCAGTGGATGAAGTAGTTCAAGAGATGACCTTGGACGAATGGAAAAATCTTCAAGAACAAAATCGACCAAAACCCGAATTCAACATCCGGAAGCCCGAAACCACTGTTCCTTCCAAAGCAGTGGTAATTCATAAGTCAAAATATAGAGATGATGTAAGCATTACCTTAGAATTTAGAACGTTTTCCTCTCAACTCCTAGGTGTCTAGGTGTACGAAATTGAAATTTATAGACTTCATAGATTGAAAAACATTACTAGAACTTAGCTCAATTACAGACCATTTTTTAAAAATGTCAGGAACACAGTCTTAATGTTTTTTCTGTAATTCATTTATAGCAATAAGAAAAGAATTTTTGCTGATTTTCTGATTTGTGGTTCTTCCAACATCACTTGTTCAGATTAAGTTTTTAGTTTACAATCTACTGTTGAGTATGTTCTTTCATTTAGCAGGATGTTCAGCAGAGAGAAAGGGAGAATAAACAATAATTTCATCCAGATTGCCTTACGTTCACATGAAAGAATGAAGCCATGTGCATATATTAACTGTACAGAACTGCATTTATGTAGCATGACTCCTATGCTAGAATGCTAGAATAAATTGATCCTTTTTCCTACTCTGGTGAATTTGTGAAGAATCCTCTAGATGTTTTCCATATACATACACATATTTACATATACGCACAGAAGTATTCACAAGGAGGTTACTAGAGAAATATCCATATTTTTCAAGTTTTGCTGGCCAGTGTAGTATTTTCAGTGCTTAAAAGTCAACTAATGAGAGTAATGAGTGGACATACCAACAGCTGCTTTTTTAGCTTAACCAAAGAGCTTTTTTAAAAAAGAAAGTGTCTGTGGAGAATCACCATCTCGAGACTGGTTTTTGTGTTGTTTCACTTTATTGTGAGATGAGTCATAGAGGGAGCCCAATTTCTCTGAGTTCTATTCTCTTTAGAATGTCTCTGTAGTGTCCTTTATTTTTCCAGGTCGTTTTTTAAACAAAATTAGATGTCATTTGGCTCCTGATGCACTGTTTCTAATTGAAGATGTATTAGTTTTAACCCTAAAAAATGTGGATGCATTTTATTATAGGTGCTGAAGGAAGATTTTGAGGATGATTCTCACTTTTCCCGAAAAGCAGCAAATGACATCACTTCTCAACTGGACATTAACTTTGGGAATCTGCCTCGTCCTGGAAGAGGAGCCAGAGGAGCACGAGGTGGTCGTGGGCGTGTCCGAAGAGTTGACAACTCATGGCCAAGGCCAGGAGTGATGGTAATTACCACATGCTAATTCTAATCTCTGTCTACTTCATTACTGTAATACAATTTATATAGCTTCCTAATCAAAATAGCATTGTCCGTGGGCAAAAAGAAGGCAACAGAAATTACAGAATGTGTAGATGTACCGAAAAACCTGCATTTTAAAAATATTTCCTCAGAACCTACTCCTACCCAAGAAAGTACTTGGATGCATTGAACATCATTCCCAAGTCCCTGAATTTTCAAAAGCTTGGGTTGAATAAATAAAGCTAGAAAAAAATCCCCTTAATATTAATCAAATGTATAGTTTAAAACTTTTAGGATAAACCTAAGGATAAACAGTAAATAGTACTTGGACTAATGCAGCAATTTAATGAACCAAGCCAAAATTATATGTATCTTAGTAAACAAATATGTAGCTCTTATCTAACTGATCTGGTTTTGCTTTTTGCTTTTCCTTTCAGATGCGTATTGCTGCTCCAAACCCAGATGACCCTGAGGATTTTCCTGCTTTGTCTTGAAAGAACTTAGTGACACCTCCAAAAATAGCTGTGGAAACACTATGTTGCTGTAGAAGAGAACCATCCAAGTCTACAGAGAGAAATGACTTTTGTGTGTGAATTTTGCACTACTATGTGTTAAGACATACCCAGTGGGTTTGGAGGCAAGTTCCAGTAACACTGGTTTTGGTTTAGTTGTATGAAGGCTTTATGGTATCATACGTGAGGAATTTCAAATAAAAATTCAGGATGATGGTGTCAAACAGGTACAGATGGATGAGTCTTTGTCCCTTTTATTACAAATGTAAACCATATTAGATGGTGTGGGGACAACATGTTTAGACTAAATGTTTTCCAGGGTCACTAAAGTGTGTATTTGCCATACTTAAATTACAATTTTCAGAAGTTGAGAAATGCTCTCACTGGTTGAGGTCAGGGGTGCTATTTTTACATTTTTTATCATTTAATATCAAAAGCGGAAAACTGTAGATTTTAAAGTTATAATTTGGAAATTAAAATTTGAAGAATGAGGCAAGCTGCAAATAAATCCTAGAATAAATAGTGTTTTGGAAGTAAGGATGGTAAACTATGGAACAGCTTTGTTTCTAACTTGTTGGTTTTCATACACATGGAAAACTATCCAGGAGGCTTGATTAGAATAGTATTCTTCATAGAGGAACATTAAATAAGATCACTTTAGCGAGATCATAAATTTGATATGTATCTTCCACCTGCCAAAACCAACTTCAGTTGCATTCTTCATTTATCATTGTAGAATCCTTTTAATGAGTTGGTTTGAGCTCTTAATATTGCTTGTGGTTGATTTATGAGAGACAGCTGTTTTTCAGCAAAATAAGAACATTAGCACGTCTCTCACAAAGAATGAATGGGAGAAGTCAAGTTTTGGTTAAAAAAGTATCTCCCACAACATCTGGGTTGTAAGGTCACAAGCATGAGTACAGTTCCCCAACGTGTTATATAAGGGCTTAAATAATGCAAAGTAGTGCCCACTGGCAACTTCTTAAAACGATAAACTTAGTAGTATCTCTCACCTACCACACCAACTTCAGTTTCTTGGGACTGCTCATTACTAATAATTCATGGAAAAGACAGCAGGTTTTGGTTTAAGGAATTGCTGAAAGGTTTATCCGTGTACAAACTGAAGCAAATATCCTTAGAATCTGATGCAATACCCCCTCCCCCATTAAATCTTTCCACATTTGGGTAATCTCACATAAGCAATAGATTTTATTTGTACACATTTCTCTTACAAGTTATTCGAAATTTATATTTCAACTACACCGATGAAAAAATACATACTATCAAATTAAAATTTAAACAGTGTCAAGTTAAACCTGAAATACATTAACAAAATAATTTGATCTGAGCAGTATTGATTATACCACATAGTTTGAACAAATTGTACACATTTTGAAGACAATACATTAAAAAAATTCCCTAAAACTTGTAATTGGGACCTACAAGTAGCAACTCGGAAAGTTTTAAGCTTTTACACAGCATATCTGTCAACCTAGCAATGAATATTTGGATATAACTTTAAAGCGATAGAAAATAAATTGTGCTAACCAATATGAAATTGTAATAGTTCCACATGAGAATGTAAATCTTTCAGATAAGTTATTTTGCTTAATCATTACAAAGTGTTTAAAAACTGGGAGCCTTCTTTGGTTTTCAAGCCTAAAAAAATTAAATGTATCTTTTGACTATGTAAGACACCTAAATATTGAATATTTTTAGTACTGTTTCTAATATCTAGTACTAAATCTAAAAAAGATAGTTTAATCTATTTAATTTATACTATGCCTTTCTACCAAAAATGGAGACTGGCGCAACATAATTGTGATAATTTAAAAGTGGCTTTACATGTTGATTTGTGTTTATAGTATGAATAACAAAGTCAGTGGTTCTACAGTCAAGGAATCTTAGTTCTCATGTCTAAAATATCAGTGTTGCACTTTTGTGCACATGTAACAAGTACCTTCTGTTGATATTAAAAAATTAAAGCTTCTGAGCCAAAATATCGTAAGCAAATATCAGATTTCCTCCATGCTAATTAGGGCATTCTGAGTCGGTTGACACTTAAGTAACCAAAATCAAGGGAGGTAAAAACATACACATATACTCCCAAGTAATAAGTATATTCTATCAAGAACTTTTTAATTTTAATCTAAGGTTCAAGCATAATCCTATCAGGAATAAGCTGGTAAATGGCACTTAGCAGGTAATCACATATCTCTGGCAACTGAAATAATATTTCGTATCCTGGCTATCAAGCTGCATGATTTTATGAGATGGCTAGAAATAATCAGATTACAAAATTAGGAAGGGATTTGGCTATTAGGGGGAAGACTTAGTGAATAACTGAGATAGGGTAAGTGATCCTTTTGTCTGTCATGATACAGAAATGAGTAGAAGAATTAATTTTATCAGCACTAGTGAAAGCAACAGCCACCTCAATTAATGTACCAAATGTCAGCCACAAACATATGTAGCGCTCTGATTCTTGATGTTTGAATGTTGGGTGCAGGACAAATACAAAATGGGATTTGAAATGATGAACAATGAGGCTAATTCGATATTTAAAATAGTACATAGATGGGAGCAACTTTTAGTAATGTGTGGTTAAAAGTACTACGGGTTTTGTTAAATAATTCAGCTGATTTGAAATCACTCTACCTTGAAAAATTCTACAGATACAGGAAAGATTCTAAGGTAGGGTATATTAATAGAGAATAAAGCCAGTATCTACATTACTAGTTAAAACAACATGAATACAGAAATACATCTGACACAACAAAATTGGCATCAGTTTTGATCCTAGAACATACTTGTGTTAAATGTGATTGCAATTTATAAAGCTAACCAAATTCAATTGCTAAGAGAGTATGCAAGGAAGTCCTTGACATACAACTGTAATGGAGTCAGTCAATTACAATCTTAAGTTATGATGGTTGTGAGCCACTCAACAGCTGCTATCCTGGCTTTCCCAGGCAGCCTTTAGAAACACTGAATGTGCTGGCCTTCTGGCTAGAAAGCCAGCAAATGTGATCTTTCTGAAAGGGGAGAAGGGCTTTTTCCAACCATCTTTAAGACTAACGGCTTCACAAAGGGACTCTGGCCCATTCTAAGTGAAATCTATCCAACAGGCAAAATCCATGGTTGAAGTGAGATTTTCACAGGAGAGTCATGAAGCATGAACTGTTGGGAACTAGCCTGGCTGTAAGAGCTCCATGCTGCAAGCACCCTGGACTAAAGCCCCTCTTGGTTTTTGCCATGGATTTTTCCAGCCAGCCTCTTGAGGGCAAGACTGCTTTGCCGAGGAGCTCCACCTTGCTGGGAATGAAATCAAGGCGGCAGACGGCCCTTCTATTATTTCCATTGGAAAGTAGAAACGGGCTGCCCCAAAATGGGTGCTGATGGACCTTTTTCGGTCATCCCCTAGGAACCAGAGTGAGTCCTGTGGCAGCAACCTTCCCTGCCAGCTTCCCTATTGATTTTTTGAGGAAGCTGGGATGGAAGATTGCAGATGGCAATCACATGATTGCAGAAAGTTTGCCAATCTTCAATGGATTGCAAAAGCCCAGATCACAGCTACATGACCGCAGGAATGCTGCAGTGGTATAACTTCAGATGGGAGGTTGTCCATTTAATACCATCATACTTTTATAACTGGATGAACAGCTGTAAATCAAAGACTACCTGTAACCATGTGACATTCAATTTCATGGTGTAGAAAGTAGAACAGAAGTTTAAACCAATCTAAAACTGTTCATATTCTAATAAATATAAATGAAGAACTCTTGTCTATAATGCAACTGCTGTTAAGTAAATGGTAAACTATTCAACTGAATGGCAAAAGAAGCTAAAGTGTAAGTAACCTAAATCTTTAAAAATAAACACAAAATATTGAAGTAATTTCATAAGAGAATGCATAAAATTATTACTTTTGTTTATTAAAAAGTGTTATGAGCAATATTGATTTGTGTTGGGTTTCTTTAAAAAAAAAAACAGCAATGAAGGCAAATCAATAACTACAGCCCATTAAAAATTATGATAAAGAGTTCATTAATGCGATTTTAAATTCACCTGAATGCCAAACTGGAAACTAAGCAGTTTGTACACAGGTCACTTATTTTACGGAGAGTTAGACAATTATTCCCACAATTAAGGAGAAAAACCTAATACAGTAGGACTGTATACTTTAGAACACTGAAATTAATCAGAAAAATATATTCTTTGTGCTTATCTAACATCTTGATGTCAACACATTTTTCCAACAGTCAAAACAATGCTTGTTAATGTCAATGCTAATTGACATTAGATGAAGTCCCTAGAAATTAATTTATAATAATAATAATTTAATTTGTAAGCCGCCCAATCCTGCAGGACTCCTGCAGAATTTGACAAATTTACTGGTGCAAGATGGTGGAAAAGCCGAGTGAGAATAGCAAAATTATGGTCAGGATGTCTATGGAACTGATAACAAGCAGCTCATGTGCAAATTTCAAGTCAAGCTGAAGTGGAAGAAAACTGACCAGTTTGCACAATACAATCTTGAGCAAGTACCATTTTCAAGAACATCAGAATTGCTTTGAAGCCCTGAACCTCATGAATAGGCACCAGAGGGAAGTTGTTAAGGATGAATGTGAAAAGAGACTGTCAAAAATCATGAAATAGAAGAAACTATACTGGAAGTCAGGACAAATAGCAGAAACAACCAAGAGAAAAAGCCAAAGATAAAAATCTCAGGAAGAACTTACTAAATTTGGGCAGTTGTTAGGAGACAAGCAGTATTATAACAATATATGTAACTGAAATGGACAGAGACAACAAAAAGCAAGGTAAATTTTCCAAAAGATCCCTTAATTCAAAAGGAAGATGCAACCCTAAACTGGTATGCTAAAAGATGCCAATGGGCATATATAATACCAATGGATAGTAACTGATACAAAAAGGATCAAAGAAAGCTGGAAGAAGTATGCTGAAATTCTGTACAGTAGAGTTGTTAATATCCATGATACTTAAGAAACATTCCTTATTTACAAAAATTGGATGAGGTTGGACCAACACTCCAGTTATTAAGTTAGAAGGCTACCAGAACTGATAGAATATTTATAGAAGGTAAGCAATAGAAGAATAAATCAAGATTCTAATCAAATTATGCCACAAATTTGGAGAATGACATTATTGGGCAACAGATTGGTCAAGAGTAGACTTAACAGAATATACAAACCTGTCATACAGTATTGTTAGGATCTTTCAGCAGAAATTACAGCTCTGAGGAAAGAGAAATGACAGATGTTCAAGTAGGACATTGTTGGTATCTTCAAGGTAATTCAGAAACTCATAGAATATAAAAATGTTAATATACATTTCATTGATTAGAAATAGTCCTTCACTAGTGTCAACCATATTAGCATTTAGAATGGCCTTAGAAAATATGAAATCGCAGAATACCTCAATGTTCTTGTGTGACGCCTATACTGGTAGTCATCAACTTACAACAGTTCATTTAGTGACCACTCAAAATTACAACAGCACTGAAATAAGTGATTTATAACCATTTTTCACATTTGTGACCATTGTAGCATCCCTGTCGTCATATGATCAAAATTGAGATGGTAACTGGTTCATATTTATGCCAGTTGCAGTGTCCCAGGGTCATGTGACCCCCTTTTGCAACCTTCTGAGAAGCAGAGTCAATGGGGAAGCCAGAATCATTTAACAGTCATGTTGCTAACTTAACAAATTCAATGATTCACTTAACAATCATGCCAAGAAAAGTCATAAAATGGGGCAAATTCACTAACCAATGTTTAACTTAGCAACATAAATTTTGGCTCAATTGTAGTCATAACTCGAGAACTATCTCTACATGGAATAGGAAGGCAAGTGTGAAATGAACATGATGAAACCGGATCCAGGTTGGTACCAAAGTTAGACAAAGCTGTGTACTCTCTTCTCATTTATTCAACCCACAAGTTGAATAAGGGAGACTGGATTGGAAAAAGTTGAGCATGGTTTTAAAACTGGAAAAAGAAACACTAATAACTTGCCCTCTGCTGAAAATGCAAATGATCTGAGAACTCTAATAATGAAACTTAATGAGCACAGTGAAAAAAATAGGACTAAGACTAAAGAAGACTAAACTAAAGACAACAAATGGAACAAACAGCCTTAAAATTGACAATGAATATAGGCAATGAAATGGTGAATAGGTTTTGCTTTTTAGGATAGACCATAATAAGGGAACAAACTGTCAAGAAATACACCACACACAGTAAAGTAAGAGTGAAATCCTTATGAAAAACAGATGCCAATGTGTCTAGGATTACAAAGAACAAATCATGTAGGCTGTTGCGCTCTATTGAAGCAGACATTGGACTTTGAAGGAACAGGATAAAAAGAGCACTGATTCTTGTGAATTTTGGTGGTGGAAGATTCCTGACAATATCCTAGATATTCTATATATATATCTCCTAGAAAACAAATAGTTCATAGAGAAAATAAATCCAGAAATTTCAACTGAAACAGAAGTGACTATGCTCAAATCATCATAATTTGGACACATTATGTGAAGACTTTGTCCTCTTGAGAAGTTTATGATGCTGCAGAAAGAAAAGGAGGACAACCAGCAGCAAAATAGATAATGAGTTTTCTACAATGGAAATGAATGGATCAATAAAATTTCTGAAGAGCCAGGTTGGAGACATCCTGAAGTGGCTGGTTTGAATATCAAAATGACTAATCATCCTAAAACATGCCCCAGGTCTCTTTAGTACTAATGCTACGTGATTTTTTTAAGCAAAGCCATGTTCCTAAAATTTAACCATACTCCTACAAGACAGCTGTTCAAGACAGAATCCCAACATTCTTACTGGTAAGATTAGCTACAGATATTTTGGGCTTCAGGTCCAGGAAGCATTTTCTATTTTTTAAAATTTTTCTACATATTCTTTATTAGAGAAATATAGAGTATGTTACAGCAAAGCCTCTGTATCATGGATGTACAACCCTTATCCTTACAGATATTGAACAGCAATTCTTATCTTCAATCATGTTGGCTATGGCTAACAAAAGTCACAACCCAACATCAGGATGACCTGCATTATCTGTAACTAAATTTTCCTTGCAAGGACTTTGAAGACCATCTGGGACAAGAGAATAGTTATAAAAATTCTATTTTTAAGTTTTGAAGATTAACAATGTTAATAATTATAGTCCATTGTCTTTCTTTAGATTTCACTATAGATCTGCTTCTTCTTCTGCACTGAAAGGTGAGTACAGGTAGTCCTCAACTTACAACCATTTAGTAACCATTCAAACTTACAATGGCACAGAAAAAAGTGATTTATGACCATTGCAGCATCCCCATGGTCACTTGATCAAAATTTGGCCAGTTGGTAACTGGCTCTTAGCTATGACGATTGCTGTGTCCCAAACTTCTGGGACCACCTTTTGCGACCTTCTGACAAGCAAAATCAATGGGGAAGGCAGATTCACTTAACAACCTTGGTAAAAAAAGTCATACAATTGGGTTGAACTCACTTAACAACTGTTTCACTTAGCAACAGAGAATTTGGGCTGAATTGTGGTCCTAAATCTAGACTATCTGTAATTATAAACTTTGCATTTTAATGACATGGAGAAATGGCAAATTAAACTCCTTTCCTATCCAACCTATTGACATGTCATTGGAATCACAACTGTGATATGCCACTAATTTTGCATACAGAAGAAAACAAATTCAACCACCTATTTCTGCAGACTGTGCTAAAATAAATACCAGATTATTAGCAGAATCACTACCACACAATATTTAATGGTAGGAAGGAATGGTATCTGAGAACAGGATCTCAGGGTAAGGAGAGCCAATTTGTAAGCAATGTTAGCATTCCTTTTAATGAGAAATGATAAGTGTAAGTACATAGAGAACATTTGAAAAGCCATATTTTTCTACTGCATTTTGTCCGATTATAATCTGAAGTACAACAGGTTTTAATTCACTAGTAGCTTAACAATTAAGACTGATATTCCAACAGCACGCAATTTGTTACAATTCTTCCCAGCTGTTTCTGTTAATTAAAAGTAGTAAGTAACACTTTAGGCAGTGGACTAGGAATTAAATCTATGAAAATAAAGCACTCTTTGGTGGATAGTAATTTAGAAATATATGATAAAAATCCTAATATAATTAGGATAGTTAATGTATGCAAAGAGCAATCATATTATTGGGGGGAATGAAGGGAAGAAGAGTACACTTTCCCAATTTCTTTCCATCATAAAAGAAAATCATTTTGGATCAAAATTTAAACACCAAACAAATAATATATGCACTCCCCCTATCAGTCATTGGATAGAAGATTAAATGATTGCCATCACATTTTATCCCTAAGCATTGTACCAAAAAAAAGTAATCTTGATAAAAGAGATATTAAACAAAAGGCTAAAATTTACAGGCCATTATTAAAGCAGTAAAAAAAAAAATCATCGTTGTACTGACAATAAATTAATACTCTTGTATAAGAGCTAAAATAGACCACTTTTTAAAAGGAAAAAAAAACCCCAATCTTCAACGTTTTAATTGAAAACAATGTCTCTTTTTCTCTCTCTGAATTCTCTTGAATTTTCATTGTTCAACGCAGCACACTTCTCGTCCTAGGCTTAGGGGTAGTGCTGAAATGATAAAGAGATATATGGGTGATAAGATATATAAGATATGTATATAAATACCAGTTAAAAATGAACGATTTAACCATCCTAACAACCAGTTAAGACTAAGCCAGCAAATAAACCAAAAACATCTTAGAGGAGGGAAGGGGTGATTGAAAGGCTAAATTTCTGAAAATAATATAACCTCAACAACAAAGGTCAGCCACTCAGGTTACATTGTTAGAAGACAAGCTCAGATTCATGAAGAAAAAGCAGTGGGATAAAAGTACCATAAGCGTATTTGTTGTAAAGCATCCCCTTTCCTTCTTTCCCTCTGAGGCATGAGACTGTGGGAAAAGTAGAAAAAAAGTAAAGTAAAAAATATTTTTAAGTAGTTAGGATTAAATAGATGATGCTCTGTCACCTCATTCATCTTTCAGATTTAAATCTGGAAGTCAAGCGCAACTGACATTGTTAGAAGCAAGTGGTGGCCTTTGAAAGGTTAAAAAAATAAAACACGTTTTAAAAATGGTTACTTTAAAAATACTAGAATAAGTGGGGGGAAAACAGCTCTATTTAAATAATAGGGTTAACACTTACTGTGTTTTCGCTCCTATTCTTCAAGTCTCTTAAAATCCATCCTCTCTCCACTCATCGTCTCAACATAATATCTTGTTCCCTAAAATGCTAACTGAAGCAACAAGGGATGACTCTTTCATTTGTAGTATAGGATTCCAGCCAATTTCAAGAGAAAGAGGGGAAGGAGTTATTTAAATACTCTTGAAAATTATGTTCCATGAGCTTAAGATTCCAGTTTTAAAGCTGACTGATACATCTATATACCTCTGAGGGCTCTGTCTTATGTTAGTACTATTTGTGAACAACCCCCCTGCAGCAACCATATCTATAAAGCGCTTTATTACATTAATCTATTTCTAATGATAATAGGATCTCATCCTATTACCTCATCCCTCTTATTTCCATGTTGTTGTATCGTTTCAATTTATATTTTTTGTTACTATCACTAAGTGTCTCATT
>JANHGC010001128.1:26718-42993 GCA_027560395.1 Boaedon fuliginosus
GGACCCCCCCAGTGCTTTTCTCGCAACCCTAACAAAGGGCTGTGTGAAATTTGGGGGAGTTTTGTGCAGAATTGAATTCTTGTATACGGCACATACAAACTCCTCTCTCTGTTTTATATATATAGATTCCTTGTTACACATTTTCAGTCTTTCCAGTTATGTCATATAATAAATCCTTTATCTCTCTGAAACTCCCGCTCATAGTATCGTAAAAACTTTAAAGTAACAAAATAGTTTATTTTTGAAGTGCCTTCAATTCTTCCTGATGAGCCATCTTGACTTGTTTTAAAAAGTCCAAATAATAATGTTCTATCAGTAATCTGTCACTGCTCTCAAGAGCCTATTCTTTTTGACTTCCCAAAGCCAGCAGATTACTTGATCTTAACACTGTTCATCAGGAGATACAATAGTTATGATTCTTTATATCCCAGTTAGTCAATAGGTTCCATTTTACAGTTCACTGGATTTTCCAAATAACTCTTTAAAACCACTCTTTAAATTGCTAGTTAGTTCCAGTATTCAAAAGTCATTCCATTAGATATCCTCCAGGTTTTCAAGGTTGAGCCTCTGGTAACCATAAAGTAGATAAATATAGAACAGTAGATAGTACAGCAGACGTCCAGGTGTTATTCTTATCAAAATTTTCCCATGTTGTTTTGTTATTCTAGTAGTATGACATAGTATATATCCATCCATCAGTAGATGGTGCCTTCAGCTTAGAAATCAACATTAAAAGTCCGCTTTAAAACTGCCAGTTATTTATTCCAAGTTGATTTAAAAAATCCAATAAATTAATCCAATAAATAGTCAAATGTCCAGCATAAAAAAATGCCTGTTCAGTAAAATTTATACATCCAGTCTTTCTGTATTTTATAACTTTTACTTATTTTCTGTTAGGGTGCAATTTCTCTCTTGCACTCTTTAATCGCTGCTTAAAATCATTTCAGAGAGCCTCTTTTCCTGGATTAATTTTCTTTAGGGTTCAGCTGCCCCAGCTTCACGGTGGCCATCCACTTTGTCTTTGTCTTTGGCAAAGAGAGGGAAAAAACCTGGTCCAGTGAAAGCTGATGCTCTCTGTGACCTACAGGGTGCCCCACCTTATGAGTCACCCCTATGGTTTAGCCCCTTGGAGGGGCCCCTCCAACGAAGAAGATTCAGCATAGGGATGCGGAGCCCACTCCCCTGCATCGATCTCGCAGCAATGTCAAACTGGAAATCTTCCCACTGCGGGATAATACTGAGTGGTGGCATAGTTAGAATGCAGTATTGCAGACTAATTCTGCTGACTGTCAGCACTTCGAAGCTGACCGGCTCAGCCTTCCATCCTTTTGAGGTCAGCAAAATGAAGACCCAGATTGTTGGGGGCTATATGCTAACTCTGTAAGCATATAGGCTTGTAAGCATGTAAGGAAGACTTACTATTCAATGAAACACCCCTTTTAGAAGGTCACTGCTACATTGCTATCCCCGTTATTTTCAACTTGAGAAACAGAAATAACTTTCTATTTTTTCCAACCACAGTTGGCAGTTAATCAGTGGAACAATTTGCTTTCAGAAGTTGTGGCTCCAACCCTGAAGGTTTTTAAGAAGAGATTGGACAATTACTTGTTAAATGGTATAGTGTTTCCTGCTTAAGCAGGGGGTTGGATTAGAAGACCTCCAAGGTCCCTTTCAACTGTATTATTCTGTTATATATATAAAAAATAATTCACTGATATGTATTTATTTAACTTCTAGATCCTGATAACCCCTTCAAATGTAGGGAATCTACAGCAAACTACAATATTCTATCCAGCAAATTCTGGCAATTTTTAAATGAGCAACAACTACTTATGACTACCACTGTAATGAAAATTGCAAAGAATTGTTAATGATTAAATGACTCATTCTCTTGGTAACATGTCACCATCCAAAAATGTATCTCACTGAGCTAGAGTGAATATTTCATTACTGGTATAGTCAAGAATGAAAAATTCATCCCCAGGAAACCTGACATTAATGTTTCAAATGTGTTACAATATATACAGTAGAAATGCCACATATTTTGCAATTTTTAAAATAAAAATACAATCTTTCAGTAATAATAATTCAAATAAAATGATGAGCAGTTTTCTCAAGATGAATATAATCTGGTTATACATTAGAGCATATTATCATTTATAATCAGAAAAAGAGAAGAATTCTGAGCTAAATACTACAATAAAACAGAAGATGGTCAATATAAGATTCTAAGACAAGTATAGAAAAATGTGAAATATTCCAAAGAATCATTAGTAGGAACAATGTTCAATGATTAATATGTCTAAATATAATTCAAATAATTTTACTGTCCTGTTAACCATATTTTGTTACTATCCAAATAATAAAATAAAAACAACAAATAATATTAGGAAGAGAGAAAAAGGGGGGAGGGCACATTTAGAGCACATGTGGCTCTTATCCCCCTAAGTAGCTGAGAAATTAAACTATCAAATTATCTGCCGCAGGACATTGCAGAAGAAGGAAAGGGCATGCTTGTGACAACAATGTGGAAAGCTAGAAAGATATAGATATAGCTGGAAAGATACAGATGGAGAAAAATAAACTCTGATTGAATCTCAGTCAAGAATGAGGGGCTATGTATTTTATGACTTGAAATATTATAATACTAGATTAGGTTCTGCTGCCCTGAATAGATTTGGCTGACAATTTGGGAATTGTCCCGGATTCACCGCTCCAGCTGAAACAGCACCTGGAGGCTGTGGATAGCAGGTTATTTCATCAATTGCACCTTCTGCATTAAGTGTAGCCATTTCTGGATCAAGGAATTTTGCACAGAGTCAATCATCTTATAGATGGACTACTGCAATCTCATCTGCTTGGTCTGTCTTAGAAGAACATTCAAAAAGTTCAACTGGTATAGTATGCATCTCCCTGAATAGTTGTGAGTACATCAAAATGTCCCCGTGACAGTATGGCAGTACTTCAGCAGGTACAAAACCTGCCAATTAACTTTTAGCTGCAACTCATTTTCAACTTTAAAACCCTTATGGCTCAGACATGGATACTTATGAGACCACATTCTCTGGACTGCACATCCAATGAAATCAGGTAATTTGAGCTTTCTGAAGATCCCTTTCTTCAGGGATGCTATTGACTTTGGGGTAAACCTTTTCAGCGATGATGCCTTTGGAACAGTTTACCTATTCTCCTCCCAATATTGGGCTTCCAAAAGGCTATGAAGACCTGGATTTTTAGGAAGATATTTGGGAATATGGAGATTTTGCCAAACATCATGGGATGGCATTTCATCTGTTGTTTTTTGGGATGCTTATACATTTGATTTTTTTTATTTGTAACATTTGATTTGGAGGTTTGTAAACTTCTTACAGCCTATGGGAATTTGGCAGCATAGAAGCCAGTCAGTCAGACAACAGTCAGAAATAAATATGAATAGAGTTGTGGACTTGACCCTTCTCTTAGTATTCTATTCAGTACTTCAATATTCTTAAGACTAAAAACACTGCCCACTGATGGTCTAAAATAATAGCAATCTAAAAAATGTTTACCTTTTTCATTAATTGAATTACTTTGTATATAACCAAATACTGTGTTGACTAATTGGAATGTTCCAATTATTTCAAAGCATTCATAGGGACAGGAGAGGAAGGAAAGGGGGCATACAACCACTCCTTGTTTAGAAACCATTTGCAAATACTAGTGTAATAAATCATTCATTTTCTGACCAATGCATACATTTATCACCAAATTTCATGTGCTTGGCAACAACGCACACCAGTAAAGAGTAATTCTGGCAGAGCTGCAAGAGAGAACTTAGCTGAATGACATGGAAACAAACAATAATCTTCATCTCCTCCCTCCCTCCCTCCCTCCCTCCCTTTTAGTCACCTATTTAATTAGTTATCATTTTTATTTATTTATTTATTACATTTCACTTAACAACTGGTCACTGGAAATTAACTTGGTCATTAAGTGAGGAGTGGGCATATAACAGAACTATAGCACTGAATCCCTAGACTATGGGCTTATTTGTTTACAGCTCTTCAGACTTATTGAGTTAAAACACATGTCAACAGGTCCAACCCCAAAGGATTCCAGAAAGAGACTAAATTCCTATACATGCAGATAAAAGGAAACAAGCCCACCATACATTAAAAAAAGCACCACACATATATGTTTTCTACACAAAATATCTGGACCAGCACAGAAGAAGAGACTTCCAGCTCAAAAGAAAGTCTAAGGCAGATAAATCACCACTTGTACTACAGCCCTTTTTGCCTCTAAAAGTACCTAGAGAAGTTAAATGAAGGGGGACGGGGAGAGATGGTAATAAAAGCTAGATGCAAGGCACTTATGATTAAGGCAAGAAAATGAGCTACTGAAGAGAATGTAATAGGGACACTTACACAGTGGCTCTCCCAGGGGAGGTTCTGATGGACCTATGTTCTTAAACCATCTAGACAGAATAGCAGGTTGGGAAGAAGGGAGCCACACACAATCCACCAGATGACAATGCTACTCAGAGCAGAGGCCAGTATAGCTAGGAGACATCTAAAAAGGAGTGAAGGTGGGGAGGAAGAGATGAACATGAAGTCAAAAGGGGGTGGGAAAATCAAGAATTTTGCAGATGAGTGGTACATTTCATCTAAAAGAAATGTCTATTAATTTTCACCATGGAAAATGTTTTCCACTCATTGGGCAAAGTTTTTAAAGAAGTATCTTTGTCATTATTCTGCAACTCACTTTCACCTTAAAGTATGAATTATTCCTAGACTGGTTCAATATTTTTTTAAAAAAATACCCAACCATCTCCTTATTTACAAAATGACCTTCCAATATCAAATGCACTCTGTGGGTGGATTAACAGATTAAATCTGTTCTATGTATATTACATTTTACCTATGCTGTACACACAAAACGTAGCACTAAGGAAACTGTTGTTTTTCAGTATTTAAATACATATCTTAAAAGCATGGCATTTTTAATCAGTTATGCTTCTTTTCCTAACCCTAATAAAAGCAAACTTACCCTACACATTTAAAGATATAGCACAATCCATACCAGCACAAGGGCTGGCATGACAACAGCTTCCTAAGCAGAGAAGGTTATTCTGACCAAAACAATGAGTCTGACCTTTCATTCAGGAGTCATTTTCAACAGCGCTGATGTTGATAACAAAACTTAAAAATGATTTGAGATGTTGGTGTAACATTTAGTTTCAAAAAGCATTTGAGAATGAAAAGTTGGTCACTTACCATGAACCTCCATTCTCGATGGATCCATGATGGGCTTGGTGAAGGAATGGGCTCTGGCCCCTCATGATAGGTCACGTCAGAGTAGAAAAGGGGGTGGAGCTCCGTCTAAGTTCCCAGAACGTAAGTAGCCATTATTCGTAAAAGTGTGAAACCTGAAAATAAAACTGAAAACCCCACCCACTACTCTGAACCGCAAGGATACAAACCTACTGACCAGGAACAAACCCCTGGAAACTAGGAACACACGAACACCGAACAGGGAAAAACACCTCCCCACAGGGATTCGAGGTCAAAGGGTGGGGCACCGAGCCCATCATGGATCCATCGAGAATGGAGGTTCACGGTAAGTGACCAACTTTCCATTCTCCTATGGAGCTCCGTGATGGGCTTGGTGAAGGAATCGGCAAACTACCCTAGCCTATGCCAGGTGGGACGACCGAGAAGAAGAGGTAGCTGTCTGAAGAACTCCCTTGCCAAACGAAAGGTCTCTGGATACAAAGGAGTCTAACTTATAATGGCAGATAAAGGTATGGGAAACACTCCAGGTGGGCCAGATCTGTTCCAAAGAAGGAAAGGCCTTAAAGGCAGCTGAAGAGGAGGCCGCCCTGGTGGAATGGGCTACAATGCCAGGGGGGGAACCAAGTCCTGGGCCTTGTACACCTCAGCAATGGCTTCCCTGAACCAGCGAGAGATGGTGGTGGGAGAGGCCTTCTGGCCATGTTTCTTAAAGTGAAAAAGAATGAAAAGCGCCTTGAATTTACAGAAAGAAGCGGTGCGGTCCAAATAAAAAAGAAAAGGTCTCCTAACATCTAGGTGTACCAAATCCGTTCCTGGGAGGAGACAGGATTGGGAAAGAAAGAAGGGAGAACCACCTCCGCTCCCCTATGAAAAACAGAGTTGATCTTGGGGATAAAGGATGGATCACTGCTCAACCTCCAGGCACTTAAGTGGAAGCAAAGAAGATCGGGGTGCAAGATCAGACCCTGGGACAGAAGATCAGATCGCAGAGGAGTGGGGGGAGAGTAGCAAGATTTAGAAGGTCCATGAACCACGGGCGGCAGGGCCAGTGGGGGACAATCAGAACGACCTCTGCATGCTCTCACCTCACCTTTTCCAGTACCCCGGGGAGAATCTTGGGTGGGGGAAGCATACAACAGATTACGGGGCCAAGGTTGGACCAGAGCGTTTGTTCCTTCTGCCTGGGGGCAAGGAAACCTGCTGAAGAACCTTGGTAGATGAGTTGAGGCAGGGCAGGCAAACAGATCCATGGCCATCTGTCCGAACCGAAGGGAAAGATCTCGAAATACCTCGGGATAGAGCCGCCAATCCCTGCTGTCTAGGTGGGTGCGGCTCAGCTAGTCCCCTGACACGTTTTCCACACCTGGAATGAACTCGGCGGCTAGGGAGGCCAGATGCTGTTCCGTCCACAAAAAGATTAGGCGAGAGAGAGCCTGGAGAGGGGCGAGACCTTGTCCCCCCTTGACGATTGAGAAAGGCTTTGGTGCAGACATTGTCTGTGAAGACCAGAACTGTCTGCCGGCTATCTGAGGGAGGAAGGACTGCATCTCTAAGAGGATGGTCTGGAGCTCGAGGAAGTTGATGTGGTGAGCAGATTCCCGAGGGGACCAAGACCCTTGTGTGACCCGCGACCCAAGCTTCGTCCCACACCCCGACAGACTGGCATCCGTATAGAGATGGAGCTGTCGATCCACCCTGATGGGGGAAGGGCTGGTTAGAGACAGTGGCAGCTGCCACCAGAGAAGATCCTTGCATGAGCCACAGTTCAGCCTGACGGGTCTGTCTTGATCAGAGGATACCAGAGGTTGAAGAGGAATCAAAAGAGACTGCAGTGCCTTCGATTGGAACCTTGCCCATGGTACGATCCCGATGCAAGAGACAAGCATCCCTAGCAGCTTTGAGAGTAACAGAAGGCCGGGCCGTCGGGTCCCCAGGGCCTGTACTAGTAGGGGACGGATCCTCATGATCCGTTCCAGCGAAAGAAAAACCTGAAAGGCAGCCGAGTCTATGACCACACCCAAATGAAGGATAGACTGGGAGGGAGAGAGCCAATTCTTCTCCCAGTTTATCAAGAAACCTAGAGATGATAAAAACTGGGCTGTGTTGTTCAGATGTTGGGAAGCGAGATCCCGGGATGAAGCCCTGATCAGGATATCGTCCAGGTAATTATAATAATAATAATTTATTAAATTTATACCCCACCTCTCTTCAGGTAGGGAAAGGCTGCAACCCCTGAGACCCAAAGATGTGTGATGGCCGTTACCAGGAGTTTGGAAAAAACCCTGGGCACAGAAGCTAAACCAAAGGGGAGAGCCCGGAACTGGTAGTGATTCCCATCGTAACAAAAACAAAGGTATTGACGATAAGAGGGGTGGATGAGCACATGAATATATGCCTCCCTGAGGTCCAGGGAGGCCATAAAGTCTCCCCACAGAATGGAACAGAGGATGGAGCGGAGTCTCCATCTTGAAATGGGGCTTGGAAAGATGGATGTTGACCCACTTGAGATCCAAGATGGGTCTGATATCGCCCGACCATTTGGATACGGTGAAAAAATGGGAGTAGACCCCGTCCCCACTGGGACAAGAGTACCCGCTCCAAGGCTGCCATGTTTACCAGGTGATGGATAGTGGAGAAAGTGCAAAGATGTTTGAGGGTGCAAGTTGGACACCTGACCCGCAGGAACCTTCTTCGGGGAAGGGCGGAGAACTCTAGGGAGTAACCCCGGCAGATGGTGTCCAGGACCCACTTGTCCGAGGTTATCCGACCCCAAGGACCCTGAAACAGGGAAAGACGACCCCCTACCTGAGACGGGGGCGTGGGAAGATAGTCATTGGTTCCTAGGACCCGGGCGGGGATTGTAGGGTCTGGAAGGAGATTTCTGCCTCTGTTGCTGGCGATGGGGCTGCCAAATTAGAGGTTGGTTCCGCTGGTAGTTCCGCTGGTAGCCTAGTGGTTCTCCTAACTGCTACCGATGAGGCCATGGACCTGGCCGAAAGTTGGAGGGCATCACTGGTGGCATCCGATACAAAGGCTGACAAGGACGTGACCTTGCGAAAGTCGGAAGCTACTTCTTTGGGAAGATGGAATTGTTCAGCTATCTTCTGGCACCAGAGCACGGCTGATCTGGATACCAGGGAAGCCGCCAAGGCTGCGCGAAGAGCCTGCGAAGACGCTTCAAAGGCTCTACGTGCAGAGAACTCCATCCGTTTATCGTGAGGGTTTTGGGATAACCCTCCGAGTCAGCCGGATTTGCAGGATTGCCTAGGGTAGCTACCGGAGTGTCCACTACCGGTAACTGAAAAAGAGGGACCTGGTCATCCGTTAATTTATAAAAACGGGTAGCCCTGATGCGGGAGTCCTTGAGGTGAGAAGGAGCACACTATCTTTCAACACCAACTTCATGAGAGGAGGTGGGCGTGAAAACCCCGAAGGGGGCTGTCGCGGCTCAGGAAAAACCGAATTTACATCCAACCCAGTGCTGGTAGAAGGAACAACGGGTCTATCATCTTGAATGGGGGGCCCCAGATTAAGAGTAGACGCTATGGAGCAAAAAAGTTTGGGGAAAGCCTCCGGAGAGAAGAGGCGGCCAGAGCGGAACTGGGTAGACGCCTCGTCTTCCTCGGATGAGGTCTCGGCGGGCGAGGAGCCCTGCTCCTCCAATTTTGGGGTAGTCTCTAACCCTAACCCCTCGGGATCCTCCTCAGAGAGCCCGACAGAGACTTGTGGACTAGGAGGGAGACCCCCCAAAAGGCCAAGAGAGGCAGGAGGGCAAGGACTAGCCAGGGCCTAGGAAGAACCGGAGAAAGGTGAGGCGGGGTGTGCCCACCCTGGAAGACTCGCGAGGAGAAGGTGGGTTTTCCAGATGGCGCTTCTTTCTGGAACACTTTCTTGGAGGGGCCGACTGGACAGGAGGGGCCAACTGAGTCAAGGGGGTGGGGGGCCGCTGTTTGGACGGTGGCTGCCTAGCCTCCAAAGCAGCAGAGACCGCTGATTGAACAGCGGCATTGAAGTCGCCCCACGACATGGTGGGGAAGACAGTCTGACCGGAACGTTTCATAGACCTGGAAGAAAAAAGGAGAAAGATTGGTTAGCGGAAAGGGAAGGCCACGGCCTGCCACCCACTAACTGTGTGGACTCCCCTCTCTCTCTACTTTTCTTTATAACAGACAAAGGATGCTGGGTAGGGATCCCCACAACCCACCAGCAATACAGCTGCCCATAGGCCAAAACCTCCTATCCCCAGGAGTTGAGGGGAGAAAGGAGAAGGAAGGCAGGAGGCCCTTAAACAAATTGAGGAGATCCCCCCCATACATGACTGTCCTTGCAAGCTCAACTTAATATTCATAAATATCTCTCTTCTTTCTTTTTTCTTTTTTTTTCTTTTAATGGGGGGGGGGAGTACTTAGAGGCCTGGATGCGTTAAAAGGGCTGCAGAATGTTCGCTCGAAAAAAACCAACTGGGCCCTAACTGAGGACCCGAAAGGACTAAATTACTGTCAAAAGAAATAGGGTGGCGAGAGGAAAAAAGCACCGCTAATTTCCCAAAAACAACTGTAGCTGAAAGGAGGTTCCCTCCAAGAGAGCGGACGTGACATTCCAAAATGGCGGGTCCCACCTGAAAAATGGTCAAAATGGTGGATCCAGCCAGAAATTGAAAAAACAAAATGGTGGCCCCTCCGCAATGGTGGCAAAGGCCGAGCCTGGGCGGTGGGACCATGCCAACTGACAGCAGGGGCCGGGACCTGATCCCTGCACGGGTTAACAAAAAGGGGTCCTGCACGCAGGAATCAACCGAGGTTCTCAAAAAAACAGCGGGCGGTGAAGTAAATTATAGAAGAACCGTGCGCACTACTGTCCCGGGGTAAGAGCGAGCGGAGGCCAACCTGGGAGGAGGTGACGTGAGACGTGGCCTTTCCCGGTGGCGGGGTATCGACACTGCCCTTGTTCGGGAGCCACAATTGGAGGGCCTGGGGCTGTGAAAAAAACGGAAGGAGAGGAGGAAACGCGGGACACGGCCGATCTCCTTGCTTAATTAGAATAAGGCCTGAGAGTAGGGAACGCAGGACGCGGCCTCTCTCTCTCGAGAAATTAAAAAAGGCGAAAACGTGAGAGGAGGGAACGCGGGAGGCGGCCTCACTCACAAGAGCAGCAAGCAGCTAAATAATACTTACCTTACCAAAACCGACTGCTGGAACAATCTGGATCCTTGCGAGGTGATCTATCTCGAAGAGAGGCAAAAACGATCTGGGAACTTAGATGGAGCTCCACCCCCTTTTCTACTCTGACGTTGCCTATCATGAGGGGGCGGAGCCCATTCCTTCACCGAGCCCATCATGGAGCTCCATAGGAGAAAGATTACATGTACAACTTAATGACAGACCAAAGAATTTGATGATAATAAAATGAAATCACGAGCAGGCTTGTAAGTGATTCAATCACAAAGAACTACAACAATCTTTTTAAAGTAACACGGAATGTAACCATATTAAATTTCAAAGAAAAAAGTGTTTGTATTTACAAAATCAAAATAAAGTTAAACTTACGTTAATGGAACTGAATATGCTTTTGCCTGCCTTTTACTTTTAAGGGCACGGAGCTTGTCCCCTTGTGTTACTGTGTGTGTTTCTTCTTCATCACTGTACTGCAAATAAATGGTAAGTCATTAAAGTTATTTATAACAAAACTTCCAAGTCCTACTACTGAAGAATCATATTTACCATAGTTAGTTGGTAATAGTTAGAAGTGGATTGTTTTACCCAGTTCCAACAGTTCTTAAGAAGATGTTCTGAGTATTTTATTTTAGTTTTTGTTAATGTGAAGGTGAAATCAGTAAGACAAAAGGTAAACCTGAGCAGCAGAAAAGAGGCATTTTGGCAAAAAGTATTATGCCCATACTTGTCTTTCAGAATGTCCTGTTCATTTTTTCTCTATTTTTTTAATGCTTGATAGGAACAGAAATACAGAACAGCCATACAAATGAAGCCAACCACTTTTGCTTTATTATACCCACATTTAAAAACAAAACAAAACACAGTCCTAAGGTTTCCAACAGCACATCATGCGGATGATTACCGGTTCAGAATCTTTTCTGCTGGCATTCTGATTTTTGGAATCGTTAATTGAAATGTCATCTACTCCTGAAAGGATTTTTGTCACTGCAAGCTTTTGAGTCTTCTTTAGCTTTGAACGATAAACATCACCTTCCAGCCACATTTCTGACTGTTTCCTATAACAGAAAGAAGCTGTTAGAAACCATCTCATTTCAATGTATATCATTCAAATCAAGTTGTTTCAGTATCAGACATTAATCGTTGCAAGGACACAGGTATAACATTAGTTCTAGTTCTAGCATCATATATGTTCCAGACAAATTATACAATGCCAGTACTGAACTGCATGTAACTATTTCTGTCTTCCATCTGGTTCCATCCATTTTGCTCTAACATAAGTGTCCGCTATAATGGAAAAGGCCATGACTGTCGCTCATTCTTCTTCCCCACATTGTTCTTTGTGCCTCTTCCAAAATGTTGAGCTACTGGAACAATATGAAAGGCAGCCTGGTGAGATGCAGAGGCTTAGCAGAAGCCACCTTCACCCCTAATCAGCAGAAGCTTGGCTTTTTGGGGTACAAAGACCTACCAGAAAAGACAGAGTCATACCTAATGAAATGTGATTTTTGAAAATAAATGCTAAATTTTACTATTCAGTGTTAATGGAATGACTGTCAAAGAGAACATATTTAATAAGCAAAACTGACCACATGGAATGATACATTTGCAACTGTAGATATAATTTAGGATAATACAGTGATTAATCCATTATCTTGTTATGCAAGATTTGTGGATTAACTATAGTCATTTCCCACTAGCTATAAATCATAATTAAAAAAACAATGACTGGATTCATATAATTTGTTAAACCAAATGCATAAACAATATTATGAGTTAATATTCCTGAACATAGTACTTTTAACACACTGAGCCACTGAATAGACATGGATAATTCTGACTAAACAGTGGCAACTGCAGGTTGTTTATAAGCAAACAACTAGTAACTTTCTATACGGCTTTATGGTTAAAACATCCAATAATAGCTGTAACATATGCAGGTCGTCCTTGTTCAGTTGCAGTTACAACACTGATGAAAAACTTTACAATCAATCCTCATGTTTATGACTGTTGCAAATCTTGCAAAGCAAAGGAAAGCTGAAGATCATAAGCATTATGACTTAGTGATCAAGTTGCTGATCCCAATTGTAGTCACTAAACTAAAACTACCTGTAAGTGAGTACACTAACACCTATTTTATGTGTGTGTGTGTGTGTGTGTGTGTGTGTGTATGTATGTATTGATGTATTGATGTACTGATGTGTATATATGAATTGAAAAAAGGACAACAATTATACATTTAAGTGAAGCTAAGGCCTAGGGTAGTTTTCTTTAAAGTTGGTACTTTCCAGACATGAATGGACTGTAATTCCCTTCATCAATGGCCAGGCTAGACAACATATCTGAAGGACACCAGATTAAAGAAGTCCAGTTTGGTATTAAAAACAATTACTATATTTAACACTTAATCATCCTGGAATTACATACAGACATAAATACAGACATCCCTATTTAAATGTATACATACTCTAACAAAAAATGTTGCTGAGTTCCAATCACAGAGCCAGGTCTACAAATTCTAATCCAGGCAATAGTTTCAGCAGCAGTCATCCTGTAATGCTTCATAATGTAACATGCTATAAGTGTACCAGTTCTGCCAAGTCCAGCTGTATAAAAACGTAAGGAAATTTACTTTATTTTGGTTTGAAGAAGAATTGAAGAACCTTCAATTCAAAGTTTTAAGAATAGGACAACCTTGAAATCTGTTTTTCAAAAACCTAAGGCAGTTTGCCATTAGGAAAAAAAATCCTAAAAACGTTATTAGATCAATTCAGGATAACAAAACCAATATACAGCCTTTGAAAGGTTTTGAAGTTTTGTATAAGTAGTATACTGATCTACTTTACACTATCACTCATTTGTGCAAATAATTTTGATTGAAAATACTTGGAACAATTACATGCATCTACTCTAAGATCAGGCTTTTAGCATAACATATTAACATTTTGTAACTTCCATCTCAAGCATATTAGATTAGCATACTTCCATACAGATAATGGCAAAGACAGGGTCATTAGATTTGAAGCAAGGGGCCACAGTAGTTTAGCCTAAGATAGAATAACCTCTTATCTTCTAAGAATGAGAAAAAAGAGTATGCTTTGCTATGATTAATTTCAACTTGTTGAGTAAAATGATCTAATTTTGATTGAACTCATTAAAAATACCTCCTTAGGCAACACTCAGAGAGCCAAGTCTGATGAGTTCCACAGGGGTTGGTAAGGCATGTTATAAACACAATTATAAACAATGACACATTGATGATCTGAATTCATCACTTTAATACCTTTGCAATGAACTGCTATAGCACCTTCAGCATTCTCACAAATATTCAGAAATGCTTTGATGATAGCATCATTAGGAATGCTTCCATCAGCAAAGAAGAGATCATAATGGTCAAACCCTGCATCTTTAAATCTTCTACAGTCATACATCTTCTTATTCAGGCGGATTACAGTGGTAACATTATGTCTTTTGAAGTATGGAAAATAGGCTTCGGGAGCATGATGTGGATACCCTTGAAGGAAAAAATAAATGCAGAAAAATATGTCAGATACAACCCATTGGTAAAATAGCATCCAAATCTCTACAAAGGTGTTTTTTCCCACAAACATTCAATCTGATAAGGGAATATTCTGCCGTAAATATGAGGCAGCTGCAGCTACCAGACTGACAAATAGTCTGATTCTGTATCTGGTAGTTTCCTATGGAATGTCATAAAACTCTTTATAATTTAAACATACCATTTTCAATTCTACTTCTTGAGTGAGGCCCACTGAAGGCCATGATTTTTTTGGGTATTATCCAGTTGAAGTCTCCATTTTCTGCCCTCTGTTAAGAAATAACATATTTTTTTAACTTCATTTCTGATATATAGCATTCAATGTACTTGTTTTGGTGAACAAAACATAGGAGACAAGGATTGTTAATGTAAAGGTCTTGTTGTATGTAAGAATATATATATATATACTCTCAATTTCATCCGATTGTTGACCACATGCTACCACACTATTAATCTTAGCTGAAAAGTCACTTCACATGGTAATGTGACAATTTTAAGTTTAGTTTGGTTACTTATTTTTTCCACCTCCCTTGTTTGAATTTATT
This sequence comes from Boaedon fuliginosus, assembly GCA_027560395.1. Classification (NCBI taxonomy): domain Eukaryota; kingdom Metazoa; phylum Chordata; class Lepidosauria; order Squamata; family Lamprophiidae; genus Boaedon; species Boaedon fuliginosus. Next base: position 41,267 of record JANHGC010001128.1, read on the forward strand.
TTCAAAAATTCAGAAGATGTAAATAATACTTGCTGATTTTATGCAAATATAATCTCAACAGTAACTAAGTAATTACTAGTAAAGTGAATGATACTTACTTCATAATGCTCATATTCATTTACATCAAATGCATTAAAATCAAGGAAGCCATACTGCAATGCCTATAATCCATAAGAAATAAATTTAACATGTAGAAATCTAGTAGTTGATGATAAACATTCTTTCTAAACACTTTATTTACCAATAATAAGCATACTGATTTTATTTAAATACTCCTAACAGCAACTTTGTAAACTAGCTGCACAACTTCTGTAAACTAGCAGACATGGTAAGTTAAAATCCAACACATCCCAAGTTGGAGACTTTGAATAGTTAAAAAGTGCCACATAAAAGGTATTACTGCTTAAATGCTATTCAGCTTTATAATGAAGCTTTCATCACCCAGGTTAACATAGACAAGCAGCCAATCTTGAAGGTCAGAATGCATGAATACTGAAAGGCAACCAAAGAATTCTTGAGAGTCTTCTTGCATACTCACTCCTGGAACCATCTCAGAATTTGTTTTAACTTATTTCTCTGGTTTATCTAATTTCAGAGATTAAATTTCCAAGGATTCCAAAAAGTTTAAATAAATAACAGTCATTATATATTATACTAACATGAAATGTATTATACTAACCTTATTTATTGCATGGAAACAGTCAAGCAGAGTTAGATGAAAAGTGCAGGTACCAAATGCAGCATCCCTGTGAGGAATACATATCTGAGCTCAAATTCAGTTTGCAAAACAAAATAGTGGATGTTTCTCATTTGCCTGTATTTCTCTATACCCGTTATCACTGCATCAGCATTAAGTGGACTAGTAAGGACTGAAAAACCACCAGCTCTTCTCCAATTCTTTAGCATCTATTTATTGCTTTTTCGGACTCTCTTTACACCAACATATTATGCTAGTGAGGGCTTATAAATAAAGTTGTTAAACTGATAAAATCTCACACATCAAATAGCCACAGCAGTAAAACAGAGCACATGATGGGCATAATCTCTATCGCATGGCATTTAAGGCTGCTGATCCAAAAGCAAGAAACAAATTCCTTTCCATCAAGATGTGGAAGAGAGAGAGAAAATGGACACCATCCATCATCTTGACAAGCAGTCCCATCAGTCTTTTCCATTATCTAAATGAATTTCATCAGTAAGAGAACAAATTTATTAGCCTTAATAGTAATATTAAGAATTCATATCTACTTCTCTTTCCCTTTTCCTGCCCCATCCCCTTCTCTGAGAACAGAGAATCTCTCTTTATAGATTTGAGTTCAGGTATTACATAAAGACACAATGTGTTTGGTATGTTTTAAATTTAATATAAGGTGCTAAGAGGGTTGCCAAATAAATCATTACTTGTTTTATAGCAATAAGTCAAATGGTTTGCATTTTCCTTATTCATTATGCTAACTCACAGTTGCAACTGCAATTAGGAACACTGATTGTTTATGATTCTCTCTCTTGTTTTTGGTTCACTTAAATTCCCTGCCAAGTTCATATATGTATATTTGTCCAATGTATGTGGCTGGACAAACCGATAGGAGAATAAATGCACGCATCTCAGAACATAAGAATGCAATTAGAAAAGAAGAAAAAACCTCCTCCCTTTTCCAGCACCTTAAAGCAACAGGACACGAAATTGATTTTGAAGGAACCAAATTAATCTCCAAAGCTGAACACTC
>JANHGC010001128.1:57971-72870 GCA_027560395.1 Boaedon fuliginosus
ACCCGAGTATAAACCGAGGGTGACTTTTTCAGCTTATTTTGGGTGCTGAAAAACTCGGTTTATACTCGAGTATATACAGTAATTAAATTAAAAACCCATAACTTAAAATGTTCTTTCCCACTTCTGGCATTCTATTTTTCAGTTCCTGGACAACACTGATGAATACAGATGCCAGATTCTTATTCTATTACAAGGGTGTCAAACTTGCGGTATCTTGTTGCCGGCACATGACGTATCTCAACTTTTTTTTCCCTTTGTGGAGCTGGGGTAGGTGTGGCCTGTGCATGATAGATCCGGCCCGCGGGCTACCAGTTTGACATCCTGCTCTACAATAATGAGTTCTGTTTCAAATAAGCCTTTTTGACTGCTATATAATGTTCATTTAGAAAAATAATATGTATACAGTACTATGAAAGCTTTAGACAAGCTTCAAGCAATCTCATCACAAAAAATCAATATTTGCATAATAGAAGTTGTGCAAATACTTAGTACTAGTACATATATTTAGTACTCAATAACACTAAAATAAAAGGAACAAAAATAACTATTTATTGGGTTCCTTTTATTTATTCTCAAAGAAATAAAACAAAAATAAATTCCTTATTATTAACATTTTTCTTCCCTTCCCACTGCCACTAATTTTAGCTGCTAATTGTTCCAACTGCATTTTATAAAATTACTTCTTCTGAACTACACAATTCACTATGGCATTCCCTAAGTATTTGCCAAGTCCCTCTGACATTTGGTTTTTAATTTAAAAATTGGGAAAGGAAATAAACATGCTGGAGCAACTGGATATTCTGTTTTTCAGAAATTCAATCAACTTAAAGCTATTTTTGCAATAAACATATTACTATATTTTGATAGACCAGCTATACCCATACTGTACTCCTATATTATCACCTCATTCTTAGCAACCATGCAACCCCTCAAGATAAAGCCAGATTGCTCTAGTGGTTAAGGCACAATGCTAGAAAATGGGAGATCTCGTATTCTAATCCCATCCTGACCATGAAACCAGATGGATGACCTTGGCCAGGCACTTTCTCTCAACCCTAGGAAGGAGGCTAATGCAAAAAATCCCATCCTCTATGATAGACTTTTTAAATGATGTCTGCAGTACCCCAGGTATAGGTAGTTCTTGACTTACAACCACAATGGAACCCAAAATTGATGTTGCTAATTGAGAAATATGTTTTTGCCCCATTTTATGATTTTTCTTGCCATATTTGTTAAGTGAATCACTGCAGTTGTTAAATTAGTATCACAATTGTTAAGTGAATCTGGCTTCCCCATTGACTTGGCTTGTCAAAAGATTGAAAAGCTGATCATATTACCTGGGACACTGCAACTGTCATAAATATGAATCAGTTGTCAAGCATCCGAATGTAAATCAAGTGATCAGGGAGATGCTGCAATAGTCATTAAGTGTGAAAAAAAAGGTCGGCACTATTTTTTGACCCACTTTTTCACTGTATCTAACTGATAAAGGACCTACAGATGCAGAATTTCTGAAAGTATGTATTTGAAAATATGGATGTCTTCTACTTTAGTCCATTTTACTAGTTTTTCAATAAGCATGTGCTATCCTATAAGAAAATAAGATTCTAGGAATATTCAGTTCAAAGCAGACTTGACTGCTTTATTCCAAATTCAATAACGCTTCTCTCCAAAGCAAAAAATATCAACCAAACTTGGTGTTTCAAAATGGTGAACTGAACCATTTTGAATAGACAAAGACAGCAATGGCGAACTTTTTTGAGGTCATAGGCCAAAGTGTGTGTATGTGCGCACATACACACAATGCATGACCCCAGGGGTTCTAGGCCTGAAAAACAGCCAAGGCGTGGCAGAGCTTCAAATGCTGGAACCGGTTGTTAAATTTTACAACCAGTTTGGGCATTTGAAGCTCAGCTGATTAGCGCAGCAGCGCCAATCAGCTGTTTTTCAGCTCTGTTGTGTCTCAGCTGTTTTTCCTGTTTTTCCTAGAAATAGACCCCGGGGGGTCGCACATGCATGCGTGGGGGGTGGTGCATGCATGTGTGGGGGTACGGCATGTATGTGCAGTGGCACTGAGCTGGACGACAGCTCGCATGCCAGCTGACATAGCTCTGCGTGCCACTTTGGGCATACGTACCATAGGTTTGGCATCACAGGACTAAGATGCTCTATACCAGGGGTGTCAAAGTCAAGGCCCGCGGATTGGATCCAGCCCTGGGGGTGCTTAGATCTGGCCCATAGGACTGCCCTGGAAACAGCAAAGGACCAGCCCACGGTGCCTCTGCCAGAGAAAATGGTCTTTGGGAGGCCTGCACGTGGTCCTACAAGCTCCGTTTTCACTGGCAGAGAGCTGCAGGCAGCCGTCGCAGCTGAAAACGGAGCTCAGGAACCTGTTTTCACTGACAGGGCACTCGGACCACAACAGGCATCCCAGATGTCAAGCTGGCAATGTCCACTCTGGACACTCCCCATGCCCTCCCCCCGAGGTTGAACACCACCCTGATGCGGCCCTCAATGAAATAGAGTTTGACACCCAAGTTCTATACCATGGCCACCTAAGAAGATGAATGCTAGAAAATTCAGAATAAAAAAGGAAGAAATTTCTTTCTAGAGACCCAGTTTTGTGATTAAATGCATCAGTCTAGAAACCAGCCAGGTGACTTTGAGGCAGTAACGGGAAGAACACAATGGCAAAAAAGTACTGAAAATGTTATTGCGAAAATTACATGGATCTGTCTAGGCTTCTGCTAGGAGTCAAGATTGACTTGACTCAAATATTTGAAATTCACACACACACAAAAGTACAGTGAAATCATGCTAATATTCCTTGTCACAAGTAATGAGGGCCAACAATTTAAACTATGTGAGTAAAATTTATGTGGAATAAGGTTATTGAGATTACTATACACAATGTAAATAATGCTTCTAGAATCAAAGATTTTTAATTGGCCACAATTGGCCAATGATAGAAGACTAGATACCTATTATAATTATTTTATCAGAAAGCTACACAATGTATTTTTTTATATATGCTGTTAATCTTATTTTTTATCTGTTTTGCAGAACAAGGGAATAATATACTTACTTTTCATACACAAATTCATCATCTATGCAGAAATAGTGTGTACTTGTACTACCGCTTTTTGGTTTATGCAACAGAATGGCAAAATAAAGACGATCTGAAATTGAAAACAAACAAAAACACCAAAATAGTATTTATAATGAACACAAAGACAATTGTAGAAAATGGGTTGATTGATTTATCTATTTCTTTTTAGCCAAGTTACAAAAGCAAAAATAAAAACTTCCATTCAGAATCTGATGCTTTCAGGAAATTGCAATATAAGTATTAATAACTATTCAATATGGAGTACTGTTGATGAACTTTTAAATTTGGATATAAGAAATTCAAATTCATACCTTGAGTTGTCAAAAACAACTCTTACCTACCTCACTGAAATCACAATCCTTTTCGGTGCAACATTAAGGAAATTATTCACATGAATCAAGTGAAGGAACATTATAATTCAGCTGTATTTATGGGCTATTTTTGAAATTACTGGCATCACTTCCTAACATGTTAGAAATAGAGTTATGCAATAAAAGTTTAGTCAATGGTTAAATCACCAGGGTAGAAACTTGTGAATTTGTAAGTTTCTTTCATCAACAATGTACTGTTTGTTAGCATCCACCAGTTCTAGATCCGCCTTAGGCATGAAAGCCAGCTGGGTGAGTTTGGGCCAGCTACCCACTCAGCCCAACCTGGGCTGGGCTGGGAAAAATAGGAAGAAGTGTTATGGTATTATATTAGATATGTTTGCTGCCTTGGTTATTTATAAAATATAATAATGAAGTTGAGACAAATAAATCTCAGAACACACTGTTTTCCAATCATGGCAATTTCCACGTTGGAAACTTTTAGTGCTTCGAAGAATGACGAAAGTCCACTGCTGGTAGCTCCTGCATGTATAGACTGTCTCTTGCAGATATATTCATGTTGCTTACTCATACACACTAACTACAATGTAACTAAGTTAACATGGTCTCTAAGCAGAGTTGCAGAAAGGGCACAGCCTTGCAATTCTATCCTTCCCATGACTAAGAGATCTTAAATTACTACTATCAGTGACAGTTAGGATTTCTTTAAACAGAGGAAAGTCTGGCAGGAAATACAGATGAAAAATATCATGGCTAAGACCTAATTCATCTCTAATTGGTTGGAAAAGCTCTGAAATCTAACTGGGGAAATAGCATAAAGATGAGAGATGTTTTAGAACTCTCTTAAAAGCAAAGAAACTTTTATAAATTGCACAAAACCAAAACTGTGAACAATGCTAATTAATACTGAATAAAAAAGTTCAACAGACTGCTTCATGATTTGTTACATTTATTATTTCCATGTAAATATGGTTATGCTACAACCATACAGTACAAGCATAAGACTGTAATAAATAAATACTGAAAAACACTTGAACTTACATATCAGAACATGTGTAAATCCTAATGAATTAAAAAATGTTGCCCACACTTTTAATAAAAATGGTACAAAAATATATATGGGCTGGCAAGGAGGCCAGTAGACACATCACCAACTGCTGTGGTGATTCGCAATTTTGGGGAGTTTTGTGGAACAGACTAATAGCCCTACAGACACATTCATTCCACTTACTCCAAAGATTTAAAGGGCTTAAGCTCCGGCAAAGACAGAGGCAGCGAAGTTCTTTGTTGTGCAACATACCTGCGGCACCCTCTGTTTTGTTTTGTTTTAAACTGCTTGCCCTGCATCAAAGAAAGAGCTTGAAAACCCACACCGAACGAGCACAGTTGGCCTTTCCCCCCACTTGGCGGAAAACTTCTGCCTGTTCCGTCGGAATTTTAAAAGCAGCTCAGGGGAAAGCTATTCTCCACCCCCGCGTTTTCTTTAAAGCTCCGCTGTTTGCTTACCTTTAACTAACTCCGCGCAGAAGGGCAGCCGCTTGGCGGGGTTCATCTCCGTTTATCAACATTCAACGAGAAACCAAGGACAAGGCGAGCAGCGGCACGGAGCTGCTGGAAATGGCTGCTTGCGGAGGTCGCTGCTGACTTTTGCAGCCGCGGCCACAAACTCCTAAAACTCTCTCTCCCTCCTCGGAGTACTAACCGCAACGGGACCTCTTGCTTCCAAGTGTGTGTGTGTGTGTATTTGGGGGGGGGGGGAGAGAAAGCAGCGTTTCCCCGCGCCAACTCGAACGCCGGGGCGAGGGGCGCTCCGAAAAAAAGGCGCCACAATCCTCTTCCTCTAAGAGCCTTTCCCGTCTGGGTTTACGGCAGCTCCCTCCTTCAACAGGCAGCCTCGAGAGGGCCGCCGGTTCTTCCCGCGCGCTTTCTCGACCTCCCCGGGTCGCTCATTTCTTCGGCCCAAGGAGCAATTCCCAAATGCCGGCCCGCCGCCGCGCTTGCCTGCAAAGGGGCCCCAAGAGCGCGCGTCGGGCGTCCCTTGCTCGCTTTTCCGAAGGCGGCTCCAGCTCCTCCACTTCTGCCAAAGGCGCCGACTACACTTTCCCAACAATCATTAACGCGTCCCCTTCCTTCAGTCAAGGAGGCAGCTCTCGAAAGCTTCGCCCCAAGCAGCGGCCATTGGCTGGCGAAGGAAGCAGAGCCCCTCCTTGCCAACTGCCGGCCACTGCCACCTTCGCACTGCAACCAAGGGCCTTTGCCCCGTCGAGGCGCCTCCCTGAAACCTCGGGCTGGCCTAGTTCCTTGTGGGAGGAATGGAAGTTTTTGGTCACTGTCTGGCCCCCGTTTTTTTCCAGCCCCCTGGCCGCTTTGTGTCTTTCTCGTGCCATTCTGGCAGAAAACTACACCGGCTCCACCGCAAACAGCTTAGCAACACCATCGCGTGTGGAGCCAGGCCGAATTGTAAAGGCGCTTGAAAAAGGATCACAAAAATGATCATAACTCTCGTTGGGTGGAAGTGGTGCCTGCCCACGCACCACCAACACTTTCTGCATTGTTTTTTTGTTAGTCATACTAAGTCACCCAGTTGATTTTATATCTGATGGTACATCAGATATAAAAAAGCACTTAATATTCTATTTAAAAATTACTTATTTTTCAGAGGTCTTTATAGGGGGCAATTTGTTTACAACTCTCTAACAACTAATCAAACAGATAAAATTATTGTTTGCATTTAAGATTACATCTGAACAAGAACAGTTAGTAAACTAGCAATGGGCAGGCTCAAGCCCTAGCTGCAGAATAAGGTCAATAATCATCCTATTCTTACAGGTTAAGTTTTTGTAATTATACCACAAAGGGCTTTTAATTGTTCATATTAAGAACATAGTCCAAAGTAATTATTTGGCCTGCAGTGCAAATGTCATAGTTGTATAGAATAGCTCCTATCACAGATTCAATCACATATGTGTTGCAGTAACATGTCAGATATACCCATGGAATAAATGGAATGCTTTATTTTCTAGTTGCAACAATACTCACAGGTATCAGTACACAGGTGTACTGATACCTGTGAGTATTGTTACAATTAGAACAGGTATCTGTGTACTGGTATACAGTATACAAATACACTAGTATTTCCTAATGCCAGTATCAATATATTACTAAACCCTCATCCAGATCTAGGAGTCTTCATGACTTATTTATTTATTTATTTATTTATTATTTATTTATTTTTATTCAATTTATACCCTGCCTCATTTCCCTGGTCATGATCTCTACATGTGAAAGGAAGTTGCACATAAAAGAATTTCTATACTGAATGGAAAGTATAATAAAAGAACAATCAATTTATCATAAAAAGGTAAAAGACCTATGTTATTTGTCATTATGCATTATGGATATAACTTCGATTTTAATATTGTTTTAAATAATGTTACATTGTTTTGGAGGAAAGTATGCAATGGGGTCTGTCTTAGGCCCAGTACTCTTCAATATCTCCATCAATATTTATACGGGATAAAAGGCTAATTCATCAAATTTGCAGATGACATCAAGCTGGCAGGAATAGCCAATACCTCAGAAGATAAATTCAAGATACAGAAGGATCTCAACTGACTTGAACATTGGCCCCTATCTAACAAAATGAAATTCAACGGTGAGAAAAGTTAAATTCTATATTTAGGCAAGAAAAACCAAATGCACAGGTAGAGAATAGATGGTACCTGACTTGAGTAGAAACTGTGAGAGGGATCTTGGAGTCCTAGTGGACAATCACTTAAATATGAGCCAGCAATATGCTGCAGCTGCCAAGAAGCCAATGCAATCCTAGGCTGCATTAACAGAAGGGTAGAATCAAGATCACAAGAAGTGTTAGTACCACTTTATAATGCCCTGGTAAAACCACATTTCAAATAATGCATTCTGTTCTGGTTGCCACAATATAAAAATGTTGAGATTCTAGAAACAGTGCAGAGAAAAGCAGAGGTGCAGAGGTCAACCTATTCTCCAAACTACCTGAAAGCAGAACAAGCAGCAATGGATGGAAACAAATCAAGCAGAGAACCAATATAGAACTAAGGATAAATTTCCTGACAGCACAATTAATCAGTGGATTGACTTGCCTCCAGAGGTTGTGCATAGTCCAACACTGAGGTTTTTAAAAAGAGATTGGATGACCATTTGTCTGAAATGTTACAGGGTTCCTGCTAGAGTTGGGGGTTGAACTAGAAGACCTCTAAGGTCCCTTCCAACTCTGTTATTCTGTTAATATTTAATTCAGTAATTCAGATAGATGGGGGCATACAGAGAAATGTACTGAAGATCACCAAGATTGATATGAGAAATGGTAATCTTAAAGAATAATGAAGTATTCAAAATTCCCTTTTATTTCAATGCAAAGATTAACATATTGACTACAACATTAACTTTTATAGAATGTTCACCTAATGTGTTCTATATTTCAGATGTGTATATAAATCTTACCCCAGAATATTCAGAAGGAAATAAAAATGTTATTTACATAGATAATTATCAAAATTGGTCATTCAGAAAGTTGTAGGATAAAATAATGTAAACCTCCTTGCTTTGATTACATTGTAACTCATTGTGTGTTGAAAAACCAGTTTCAATGAACTATAAATATTGAAGAGATCTGACCTGCAAAAATTAAGATGACCAGTAGATGGCAGCATAATGTTAAGCTTTTTAAAAATCTGTTTGTTGCCCTCTGGTGGTCATCTAATTTTTTGCAGAAAAGTTTTCATTCATTTTGTGTAATACAGTTAGTCCTCGACTTACAACCACAATTGAGTCCAAAATTTCTGTTATTAAATGAGACATTTTTGCCCCATTTTACAATCTTTCTTGCCACATTAAGTGAATCACTGCAGTTGATAAGTTAGTAACTTGATTGTTAAGTGAATCTGGCTTCCCCCTTGACTTTGCTTGTGAGAAGGTTGCAAAAGGTGATTACATGACTCCAAGACACAGCAATGGTCATAAATATGAACCAGTTGCCAAGCATCTGAATTTTGGTCACACGTTCATGAGGATGTTGCAAAGGTTATAACTGTGGGGAAAAAAAGTCCTAAGTCATATTTTTCAATGCCATTGTAACTTTGACTGGTCACTAAATGAACTGTTATAAGTCAAAGACTATATGTAGTGGGAGAAGAAAACTGGATATCATCTGATTCCACAAAATAAAACTGTTTAAAATAATGCTTTTAAAATTCTCATTATTTTAATAATCTAGTAGGCAATAGTCCTTAAATATGAAAAAAATTATTGTATATTTATTTTTTATGTCTGAGGCTTTCTTCTGTTTCAAAAAAGTGATAGGTCAGTTGCAGCACTTAATATGCTAAGTGTAGAATGTTAAAGAATTTCAGGTGGAAATTAAAAAAACCCCACTGATATTTTTTAATCTTTTTTTTAATTGTGGGAAGTACACCCCAAAAGAACAGTGCCAGAAACCTCACAGCACCAGAAACCTCAGAAAACAGTGCCAAGAGACTCAAGCCAGCCCTTCCCCTTTAAGAAAGCCTAAAACGAAAATCCCAGCCGGAAAAACCATTAACAGTCTGTTACTAGAAATAACAAAGTAAACTAAAAGCCTGTGCTACTGCCAAAGGCTAGTACTAGGAATAACAAAAAACTGGCCTATGAGGTAGAATCCTGAAAGTACTCAAACCAACTAAAAATAACTCACCTAGAATTCCCTTTTTCCTCTTTCCTGGCAGAATTAACCCCCAGGATAGGAAAAATAGGAAAAACAAAGCTCCAGGAACAGGATTAACCCATTAAGGCAGTTAAGGCATCTTAATTGAGGGCACACACAAAATCTCATCAAACTGCACAAACTTCAAAGGGAAAATGGGTATAAAAATCCATAAACTTTTCATGCCACTCTGCTTGCAAGCCTGGAACACTCGAGCTGTGTCACTTTTTGCTTCTTGCCTTCCTACATTAAAAGAATTCCACTTTCTGGCTGGTGGTTTCTGTATCCATTTCTTCTCAGCGTCTGTGGTGTCTCAGCTGGGAAGGAACTCAGGAAATTTCTTCCAACACTATGAAACAAATTCAGTAATAAGAAAAGGATCCACAAAAAGGAGAAAATGAAAATGAGAAAAGAGAAAAGAGAGCGAGCAGAATGAGAAGGGGCAAGGGGAAAAGAACAGAGAGGGATAAGCATGTAAAACCTAAATATAAATGAAATGATGGTTAAATCAGCAGGTTAGAAACATAAATGGATTGAACTCCTCTATAAAAAGGAAAAAAACTTTTATAAAATTGCAAAAATTAAATTGGAATTTTGTTGTTCTTTAAAGTACACCATAACATTGCAGTTGAGTGCCAGAAAACTTCCAAATTCTGCACTTCTCAGATATGACATATTTCTTTAACAAGATAAAATCTCGCTCCTCTCAGTAGTAAAATCTTGATCCTCCCGGTAATACAGTAGGGCTAGGTTTGCATCCAGCTACAGCAAGACATGAGGCACATGCTGCAAGGCGTAGCTAGGTCCACCAAAGTGCCAACCAATCTAAGGAAGGAAGAAGTTAGAAGCTGTGTAAGCCTTGTCATAGTTTAGGTGACTGTTGTCTGTGCAAAACCACTCTGAGTAAACATTATCCCTTGACAGTTACATGAAAAGTCGGATGAGCTTTGTCACTACTAAACAAAAAGCTTTTGAATTTCACAGGGATGACAGCCAATATAGAATAGCATGAAATGTGATCATTATATCTTTGACCTTTCTTTCAGAAAAAGAAAAGACCAAGCTACTACTGTAGACTGAGATAATAACGCATAATTTGCAGAGAATACCTTGCATTCTTAAAAGGCAAGATGTTAAAATACAAAGATTCCTGAAAGAATGCATCTGTCTTTACACAAAGGGAAAAAACAGTCCAACCTATCAAAAACAGCACCACAAAAAAACAGATTAGGAACACAAATTAAAATAGGGAAGAAAATGGTAAGTGAGCACCTGTCTATCCTAGAGATCAAAATCACCAGGACCAGATGGATTACACCGGAAGGTTCTGAAGGAACTAGCAGATGTGATCTCAGAACCGCTGAACTATATCTTTCAAAGATCCTGGGAGCACCGGGGATTCGTAACTGGCTGACCAACCGCACTCTACTTGGGGTTGCCCTTGAAAAGCATTTGGAAGCTTCAATTGACCAGAATGCGGTTGCGCGAGCAGTCATGGGTGTCCCGCAATACACCCACGTCACACCACTCTTGTGCGACTTGCACTGTCTCCCAGTAAGCTTCCAGGTTCAATTCAAGGTGCTGGTCATTACATTTAAAGCCCTACATGGCATTGGACCGGGTTACCTTCGAGACAGCCATCTGCCATCATTTGCCTCCCAGTGCCCCCTGATGTCCTATAGAGTTGGCCTCCTCCGGATACCATCGGCCAGGCAGTGTCAGCTGTCAACCCCATGGAGGAGGGCCTTCTCTGCGGCAGGCCCAGCCCTCTGGAACGATCTCCCACCGGAGCTCCGGAGTGTCCTGGACTTACACACTTTCCATCGAGCACTAAAGACCTGGCTCTTCTGGTGAGCCAGTTTAGATTGACCCACCAAAATTTTTAGAAATTTTAATAATTTTAATGGGTTTTAAATTGTTTCTATGCTGTTGTGTTGTTTTTATTTATGCTGTAAGCCGCCCAGAGTCCCACAGGATTGGGCAGCCTATGAATTTAAATAAATTAAATTAAATCAACATGTAGTCCTCAATGGAACTACATCTACATGGAGGGAGGTATGTAGTGGGGTACCCAAGGGCTCTGTAGGCCTAGTACTCTTCAACATATTCATCAATGATTTGGACGAGGGGATAGATGGGGAACTCATCAAATTTGCAGATGACACCAAGCTAGCAGGAATAGCCAACACTCCGGAAGATAGGCTTAAGATACAGAAGGATCTTGACAGACTTGAACATTGGGTGCTATCTAACAAAATGAATTCAATGGTGGAAAAAGTAAGGTTCTACATTTAGGCAAGAAAAACAAAATGCACAGGTACAGCATATGTGGTACCTTGCTCAATAGTGATGACTGTGAGAGGGATCGGAATCCTAGTAGACAATCACTTAAATATGAGCCAGCTGTGTGCTGCAGCTGCGCAAAAAGCCAACACAGTTCTAGGCTGCATAGACAGAGTTAGAATCAGATCACATGAAGTGTTAATACCACATTTTAATGGTAAGGCCACACTTGGAATAATGCATCCAGTTTTGGTTGCCACGATGTAAAAAAAGGTTTTGAGACTCTAGAAAAAGTGCAGAGAAGAGCAACAAACATGATTATGGGATTGGAGGCTAAAACATATAAAGAATGGTTGCTAGAATTGAATTTGTCTAGTCTTATGAAAAGAAGGACTAGGGGGTGACATGATAGCAGTGTTCCGGTATCTCAGGGGCTGCCACAAAGAAGAGGGAGTCAAGCTATTCTCCAAAGCATCTGAGAGCAGGACAAGAAGCAATGGGTAGAAACTGATCAAGGAGAGAAGCAACTTAGAACGAAGGAGAAATTTCCTGACAGCTAGAACAATTAATCAGTGGAACAACTTGCCTCCAGAAGTTGTAAATGCTCCAACACTGGAAGTTTTTAAGAAGAGATTGGATAACCATTTGCTTGAAGTGGTATAGGGTTTCCTGTCTAAGCAGGGGGTTGGACTAGAAGACCTTCAAGGTCCCTTCCAACTCTGTTATCCTAAAGGAAGGAGATACATTCCATGGAAAGATAGCTTGTTCTTGGTCTTAGATTGCCACTCTGTAGATCAGATTAAGATATAACTTTATACATAAAACCTCGCAAATATTGAATTTGGAACATTATTACATATATTTACAACTGATGAGACATTTATTATTGTAATATTTTCTAGAAATGTTTAAAGTGATTGTTGAATGAAGGTTATTTGGTAAATCAATATATTCTGAAACTCATTTTTACATGTTAACACATCTGGTTCATTGTAGATTTCTCCATTCATTTCAACTCTGTACATTTCCCTTTTGGTCTTATCAATTATGTATATAAACCTTTGATTTGGTGATGGAAGAAATGTCTTCTTTTGTTTTTGAAGATCAGGATGACATTTTCCCCCCAGGGTCGGGATTTATAGTAGCATTTGTGTGCAAGAAATCAGTAAGTGGATCTGTTGTCTCTTAATATTGTTTATTCTTTAATTTAAACTGGCACATATATCCTGATCCAGTGCTACGCTGGAGTAGGAATACATACTATTTGTGTTGTATTCAATGTGATGCATTTGAAATAGAAAGAATGCACGGGCTTATTGCTAGCAGTTTATTATATTATGTAGTATTAATTAGATGTCAAATCTGGTGACCCCAAGTCAGACCTTCTTCAGAATGATCTATCCTCAATCTGCTGCTTTATGTCTCCTACTTCTGGATTGTTGTTAGTTGCAAAGTTGTGTCCGACCCATCGTGATCCCATGGACAATGGTCCTCCAGGCCTTCCTGTCCTCTACCATCCCCCGGAATCCATTTAAGCTCACACTGACTGTTTCATTGACTCAATCCAGCCACCTAATTGATAAGACCTTCTGGATAGCCCCATGTAAATATTTTATTGTGATCACCTACGGTGTATTAAAGAATCTCGCCGTCCTGTCTGCCTTCCCTTGCCAAATGGCAGATATAGACCTAAGGATTTGACCTCAGACATTTACTCCTTCGAACACAGTATAAAACATGGAGGAGTCCCTCTCTTCAACCAGTGATTCCACCACAGATTCAAAGTGTGGCAAGATGGCAGTGGTTATTCAAGGAAAATAATAATAAAGGAAGAAGCTATAAGAAAGCAAGAGGAAAAAAGAGTAAAATGTAAAAAACAAAGCATCCATGGCAGACTGGATGAAAGCAGCACCAGGAAAAGGGTGATGGAGGGAAAAAAATAATCTTTCGTTCCTTCTCATATCCCACCACCTGAAGCAGGGGTGGGTTTCAGCCGGTTCGACCCGGTTCGGTAGAACCGTTTGTTAAGAATTTCAGAGTTAGGAGAACCGGCAAACCATGCCACTGGTTGGTCCCTCCCCACTCACCCCGCCCCTCCCGATGTGATTTTGTACAGTTCAGAGAAATAAAAAATCGCGCCACTTGTTGGCCCCACACTCCTCATCTCGCCCGCCATTGCCGTCTGCCTTCTGCCATGACCCTGACCTCCCTGGGTGAGTGAGGCTCTGCAAGCAAGCCCTTGTCGCCTACCCTAGTTGAATCCCGACTCCTGAGCTGGCTGACACAGCAAGTAGCACTGGCTGGGAGATCGATCTCCCCTCCACGGGGAAACCGCATGGCTGAGCTGGCTGGGAGAACGTTCTCCCTCCACGGGGAAACCGCATGGCTGAGCTGGCTGGGAGAACGTTCTCCCCTCCACTGAGAAACTGCATGGCCGAGCTGGCTGGGAGATCGATCTCCCCTCCACCGGGAAACCGCATGGCCGAGCTGGCTGGGAGAACGTTCTCCCCTCCACCGGGAAACCGCATGGCCGAGCTGGCTGGGAGAACGTTCTCCCCTCCACCGGGAAACCACATGGCTGAGCTGGCTGGGAGAATGTTCTCCCCTCCACTGGAAAGCCGCATGGCCAAACTGGCTGGGAGAACATATTCTCCCTGGCCGGAAGGCTGCAGGATTGTTTTGCCTACCTGCTTACCAACTGCATTGTGTTTCTTGCCATCATGTGCGCACAAATGAAAGTTTGTGAGACTAAAAAATGCTTCAATCAATCAATTCTCAACTTCTTGCAAACCCCCCCCCCCAGAAATCTCATGAAGTTGGAATTGATTGATTGAAGTTTTTTTTAATCCACCATACTTTCGTTTCTGTGCACGCGATGGACAGAATGCAATGGAAAAACGTGATGGAGGGGAAATGAGGTAGGCAAAGAAACGCTTGGGGAAAGCATGGACCTGCGCAGTGGTGGGTAGGGAAAGCTCCATGACACGGGGTGCAATGGTAAAACCAGCAATGGAAGGCCAGCATGAGGTAAGGAGGAGGCCACTTACTTTCTCTTCTCTCTACTCCTTCCTCATGCTGGCTGCTCCATTTCCTGTTTCTACATTGCAGTTGGTGGCTCCAGCGGCATAAAAAAAAAAACAGCTCCATCCTGTCATGCTTCCTGTTGCCAAGCATGTCAGCCTTGTGTGTGTGTCCTTTCCTTTGCCCCTGGCATTTCCCTGCTGCCCGGGATGCAGAGCGCTGCCGCTCATCATTTTCCGGCTGTCCGGGAGACAGGGTGCTGATCCCTGGTGTTTCCCAGCTGCCCGCCCTGTCTGGGATGCAGCGCACTGCCCCTGGCGTTTCCTGAAGTTTCCCAGCTGTCTGGGATGCATGGCGCTGCCCCCCATTGTTTCCCAGCTGCCTGTGCTGCACCCCGGCGTTTCCTGGGCCTTACCGGCTGTCCAGGACGCAGGGCGC